>JAHWFP010103967.1:71648-82554 GCA_023313725.1 Lithobius niger | reverse complement strand
AGAATTGTTGCAGTTAAAAAGCTCGTAGTTGGATCCTGGCTTCGAGGCGGCTGGTCACATTTGGTTACAATTGCCGTCCTCGTAGCCACACGATCAGACTGCTGTGGCAACAACTGGCACAGCAGGCTGGTTGCGATTTTACTTTGAACAAATTATAGTGCTCCAAGCAGCGAGTCCATGCCCGCATAGCTAAGCATGGAATAATGTAATAGGACCTCGGTTCTATTTTGTTGGTTTTCGGAACCCAAGGTAATGATTAATAGAGACAGACTGGGCTTTCATACCACGGCTGATGGGTCCCGGTGAGTCGAAGTCCCTGAATTGTCTTTTGGTCCTTGTGTGTTGGCTGACGTGATGTTCCGTTTGCTGCGTTTGGCATTGCTGGCCCTGTCTTCCATGAATTGGTTGGTTCTCCCTATGATGAAATCTGCGGTTTCCCCGAATAATTCCATGAAAAATCCAACTCCTTCCTACTCTTGTTGCATCTACCAATGTAGCCCATTGGAGGTCCGGAGAAAGCTTTCTTGTCCTGGTACTCGCTCAGCTCTTCCGTCTAATCCTGATGAAGTTGCCGCCAAGTCTTGCCGGCCCTAGACTTCTCTACTACGGGGTAGCTGGGAAAGTCGTCCATCGGTGCCGCTGTAGCCATCATTCTGTCTGCCCGCACCTGGTCGAAGAATTGATTCGCATGCGGCGGGTAGGCCATTATATACAGCTACACGTTACCACTGCACATCGCTTCTGCTTAAATGTATGCAAGATCGTGAAGTAGTTGCCACATGACGCAACCTTGTGCAATATAGTGCAACACCCGCGGAACCCACATCTGGGTGCAGGATAGCAGGATGTGATTGCACCACGCGGAAACAACAGCCGGTCATGAAGGGTAATGGGCTGGAGATTGCCAGACACTGCAAGTGATCATCAATTGTGTGGCTTTCAATAAGCTGCGTGCAATTGTTGCGAACATGGTGTTTGGCATCGGAATTTGAGGGCAAGGCGGACAAGCTCACGGCATGCTACCCGACATGCGGGTTCGAGACCGAAAAACCAAACAAGGCAGGAAACAACATGAGAAAGGAATGGCAGGGTGATTGTGGGATTTAGAATGGAATTTCCGAGGGAAAAGCCGATCAATGTACATGTTACATGGATCCCAGTTTGCTGGATGTTCCCGAAACAGTGTTGGCGAATGGTTAACTTGGTGATGTCCCTCAATTGTGTAATGTGGATTTATGTTCTGTCTGTTCACCTGTGTTCTGTTTGTAGCTAATACGTGTTATATGGGCATCGTCAGTCATTAACAGACGGCGTAGAATGTAGCATCACGATCAATGGTTTCAACAGCCCATTTTACGAACTGTAATCTTCTGTCATTGTCCTCCTCATGAAGGTGTTGTGAAGTAGCGGGTATTGTATCCGTGGTACCTCTGTTCGTTAAGGATTATCTGGATGGCTGTTTGGTTGGTATTAAGATGCTGGGCAAGGTCTTGATGTGATGTTTGAGGGGTTGCTTCGATAGACTCAATTATGGCTAGTACACTTTCTTCATCTGTAGCCGAACGTGGGCGACCACATGCTCCCCAGTAGTCTACCACAAACCCTGTTGCCCCAATATTCCGCAATAAATTGTTGGCTCTTTTGCAACATGGCCGATCTCTGTCTGGATGGTGAGGGTGAAATTGGTCAATAACTGCTGCAATGGTTTGGAAGTTGTTTCCCTCAATGCCACAAAGCAGGACTAGTTCAATCATCTCCTCAATCCTCTCTTCAATAGTGTATTTCGGGGGCATGTCTCACAGGCCTACACGTCCCAACCTAACGTTTAACTTCTATGTTCAAAGATGGTGGCTATGACACAATTGTAATGCTACACGCACTACCTGACAACACGCAGTTAGCTACAACACAATTATGAAACGTGCCCATCAAGTGCAGGTGGAGATCCGCACAAGTAATTCAAGGGATGCACATAGCACGCATTTATTAGATTGAACGAAGGTCACATAGGCCTACATTTTATAGATCTGCAACTATAGGCCTATTTTTCGGTACCTTATGAATCACCCTGTATGTACGATTACATGACCGACTTTAGTAAATGTGAGGAAACGCGGCTTCCACCCAAAGATGCTTTTGATTCACATTTAACTAACAGTTACATTATGGACGAGGATTATTGTTGTGCCCATACCATTTGGGAAGTTACTAACTGCACTACATTTAGTCATGGTAGTTTCCTACCACGGCCTGTAGGTTTTAGTCGATGTTGCATTGCTAGAAACTGCTTTGAACATTTTAGAACTATTTGTATGAGTCAGTATCGTTAAGATCCCTGCCATTTTTACAGGTTACCCAGGTTAAATTGAGAGGGCGCTCTCCCAACAACAGGAGTTATGCTAGAGTTACTTACCAACGTTGCTATGCACAATTTATTTAGAAAGGGGATACAGTTTGGGTTTCCATTATTCATAAACGGTATTCTAAAGAGAGAAATCCTCTCTTACCTGATTTTGATCGTACAAAACAATAATAATAAACAAATTTTGTCGGCCCAGGAAAAAGGTCAACATGGTAACGGAAGGGAGGACCAATAACACCGCCCCAGGAGAATTTAAATCGAACACCGAACCCGAAAAATTGGGAAAATAAAACAAGGTGTGATCATATCTCAGTAACGCCCTATGGAATGCCACAAGTGAAGGAGCAGTAACCACCTCTGCCGGCAGCGAATTCCAACACTTGACCCCACGCAGGGTGAAGAAGCGTTTCCGACACTCAAGTCTGGATCCAAGTACACGCAATTTAAGAGAGTTTCTACACGTCGAGGAAGGATCAACCAGATCAAAAAAGGGTAGGTCCAAAGGAAGAAGGTAGTGAAGGATCTGGTAAGTAAGCCTGAGGTCAGCATGTAAACGACGTAATTCCAGAGGTTCCAAACCGGAAAGTCGTAACCTCTCACGGAAAGGTAAGCAATGTAGCTTACCATCCCTACGTCGTTTACTATGAAGTACCAAACTTATACGCCTATTGGTTTAGTAAGCCGTTACCCTACTCAGACTTTATGCAGCCAACTGAAGAGGAGCTGACGTCCTTCAATGTACTGAGTTTGCCTGAGGATAGCACAACTAGATACCTGTTACAGGTAGACTTGCAATACCGAAACACATTACAGAATGTGCACCCTGATTATCCCTTAGCTGCTGAAAACACTGAAATAACGTGTGTCATGTTGTCACCAATTAATTTGAACTGGCTTCACCTGCTAACGCCTCATCTCGTAAACTTGTCCCTCATTCAGGTCCACACAAGTAAATAAATTTTCTATCACAAGAATCTAATGCATTACCTGAAGCAAGGAATTATTTATCAAAATGATAAATTATACGAAATGAGCGTGACGTAATCCTGTTATTCATTACTATACTAACAACATTGACATTGACCTGATTGAGTCGGTGCAACGCCGGTTTACTAAGGGCTTGCCTGGTCTCCGAGACCTAACACCTTTCGGCACGATTGGAAAGGGCAGGCCTCGAACCACTTGAACCACGCAGAATTAGGTTTGATCTTATACTGACTTATAAGATCCTTCACGGCTTGACTTCGGTTGACCTACCTTTTTTTGACTTATGCCAGCATAAACTTTCAACCAGAGGACATCCATTGAAGCTAATTATTCAGGGTTCACACCTTGATTGTCGTCGCAACTTCTTTTCCATCCGGACCGTTCCAATTTGGAATGCTTTGCATGTTGAAGTTGTCTCTCAGTCTACGTTGGCGGGTTTCCTTCGCATGCTGAAATCTCAGCCCTTCCATTCCTTTCTTAAACGTTGCCCGTAAACTTCATTTTCCCACATATCCACTCTCCTGTTTCTAACTTAATTACCTATGTCCCGGTGTCAGTGGCTCGACACCCTTCCGGGTTCTGACCACTTCCAGGTGGTAAAAAGCAATATTATATATTTATTATTACAAGAGAAAAGATGCTACAGTGGAGTCCGAGAAAAACATGTATAAATTATTTTGTAACAGTATTTTTGGTACGAGCATGGAGAATGTGAGGAAATGAATAAACATTAAGCTGACTGTAGACGAGCCTAAAGCCTGAAGGTTGTTGAATTTAACCTCCTTGGATTATTTCTACGTACGGAGTCCCGACTTGGTTAAGTTTATGATGTACTAGTACAAACTTAAGGTGACCCTAGATAGACCTGTGTACGTAGGGTTCTGTGTATTGGAACAATCTAAGTATGTTATGTTTAATTTTCACTTTAATTTTAAGAGGTAATGGTACAGGGATAAGTATCGCCTTCTCTTGTCCGATACAATAGTCTTATTTATGACGTCGAAATACCAGACATTATATACAGATATGAAAACTTCTTCACATTTGATCGACACCAGCAACTACTCTGGTGACCATTTTTTTTAATGAACACAACAGGAAAGTATTGGGGACCTTACTGGCGAGCCAAGTGGAAGACCTATTTATGAATTTGTTGGTCTGAGGGCATTGGTCTGTGGAAGGGCATTCACAGCAATGTCTTGAACGATGTTGTGATGCACGAAGACTACTTGACTTATTTGCATGAACAAACCACCTTTTCCTACGAACAAGTTTCCATTCATAGTTTTAAACACGAATTGTTCACAGTTTACAAAAAGGTAGGTCTTGCCTGATATGAAAAGAAACGTTTTGTTTTATGTGTCGGAATAGGGATCCTTACATATTGTCATTACACTCTAAGGGCACTCCTTTAATTCTCAGCATTCGTGATTTCTGTACATAAGTTATCTCGCCTTGAACAGGTCTCTTTGTAAATAGGTTGGCTGACACTCAAATGTCTGTAAATAGTGTTGATGTAATGAAATCGTGATAAGGTAGTGTGTGTCTTATCTCATATTGTTCACACATTATTGAATAAATGGTTTCCATTAAGCATTGCATTCAGTTAAACAGTCTGAGAGCCGGATTGTTCTACTGTCTGTATTCTTCAGTGGATATAGAGGTTAGGCTAGATGATAACAGGATGGAAAGCCAATGCCTCTAAATGGGTAAATAAATATGGATGTAAACCTATTTACGTTGTCTTTTGGACTTATATGTCGGACTGCCTGAGTGGGGAATCGAGGTCCAACTGTCCTGTTTAAGAAGGTATGGAGAAGCAGGATAGTGTGCTAAAGGTGACAAAGGTTGGAATAGCTTTCTATTGGTGAAAATGAACGAAAATGAGTTTCTTTCAGTAAAATAGGATTATTAATCATACTGACTCCCTTATACTTGTCTAGGACACTTTTATCATGTGTTTGACTTTTAACTCTGCGTTTTGAAGTGCCTAGACACGGTTGGTTGTAGGTATATATATTCCGCACGATCTGAAACCAAAACCGACGCCATTTTGTGGCTATTATGTATCGGGTCATCCTCTGGACGATGCCATTTTGGGGCTTGGTTTTCCAGGGTCATCCTCTGGGCACCGCCATCTTGGCCCGTGATGTCACTTCCGTTTGGTCACAGACTTGTTTTACCCTAGTACTATCTACTACTATCATCACATCAATGTAGACACTTAATCCTTAGATTTGATTTGATTTGATTTGATTTATTTCTGTGGGCCTCGGCCGTCTGCAACTCAACAATTAGCAGACAAACAATTTACAACTTTACAAAGAACTTACGAACAATTCAATTCAATTTATTTTCGAGAGCTTTGACCCCCAGGCCGCACGTTCTATCTCCCCCAAAACTACAATCAGTGCCTTACATCGAAAATCCGACACTATCCAACAACTTACACAGTCCTACAGTCTTACACAGTTCCACACCACCACTTCTCCGCATCACCCAACAGAAATTACACTCCGTCACCACCACTACACTAAAACTAGCGAAGCACACACAACATTAACATGCAACTATGCATTGTCAACAATTTTGATGCAAGAGTTCTCTCTTTGCTGACGTCCAACAATACTTGAGCACACAGTAAGTAACATTATTAGCCATTGTAAATTGTTTCGTAGTAAAAAACAAAAATGAAACGATTCAGGTTTCTGTATAAATCTTAAAGATTAAATAAAACAAAATTATGTGAAGTCCTCAATTTTTAGGTCTCAAACCCTCAAAATTGGACGCTGCCATTAAAATTTATATTTTCTAATCTAGACATGCTAGTGTGTCGCCGCCAAGTAACAGTAAATCATCCCATTGTATACTTCCGATTGTTAAAAAATTGATTGTTAATGATAAAAGGCGGCTCACTAGCAGACATGTTTCTGTTAACTGTAAGCAACTAAAAGCATATTTTGGCATGTTGAGGATAAATTCCAATGCGATGGAAATGTTTCAACTTGTGGAAAATGTTAGGGGAAGGGTCAGAGATTAAGAAAAACTAAAATTTATAGGATCGGTGTCCACCAATCATAGAGAAAAAGATGCGTCAATAACGTTGTTTTTATGTTACTGTCTAGCTAGCTACTAGCTAGCTACAAGATTTTTCCCATGTTAAATCCATAGACCTTTTGCTCATGGCTAGTGCAAAATTGAGACGTCCTACGTAGCTGAACTTTTGCACACGAATGCGTGGTGATCTAAGCATGGTCCTTTTGTTGGTTTTGGGGGTTATAGGGGACAGGACAAATGCGTGGGAGGGTTTTGAAATTCGCCACCAGGTAATTGAAATTTCGTTTCTTTTCCAAGTTGCAACTGAAGATTTCAAGCAACAATGGGTTGAACAATCAACACTGGTCCTTAGATGATTGTAAAAGTCTGGATGAACTAAAAGCTGAACTGTGAAGAAGGACAAAATAAGGAAACATTAACGTTGCCGTGGATTACGTAAGAATAAAGGGATGCACGTAAGATGATGGTTACGCAACAATACCAAGCGTGGTTTTGCTAATAATCCAAAAATAAAATGCTTCGCGTTCTTCTAACGCTGGTTTGTGTTTGACTAATTGTGAACGACGAAAGCAAACGAAAAAATCCTCAATTTTGCTGATGTAACGGCTAATTATTTACAGATATGAAATGCCTCCAAAAAGAAAGATAGAGCGGAATATAAGATGGTGGGCTGACTTTTTGTAAGTTCACAGTCCTAAGTTACATGGGTCTATCAACTGCAAGCAACTAAAAGCATAGCTTGCTGCCGAAATCTTGAAAAAGTAAAGCGAAGGTACAAGAAAACAAAACAACATAAAGGGCTTGCGCTGATTGAGTGAGCGAAGGGAACGAATTCTGCAATTGTTAGCCAGTGTCTGCAAAAATGGGACTGAAAAAAACATACGCACGTGAAGAATGCTCGTACAATAAACTAAGCCATGTCAATTTGGCTAATCAAACGGCTAATTGGCAATGGTAAATTTGAAAATTGTCAATGTCAAAATTTATAGACATGAAATTCCTCCAGAAAAAAAAGGTACAGATGAAGATAAGACGGTGTAACCTTTTGTACGTTTACAGTCTTGTGAAAGTTGTGATATCCACCCAAAACCAAAACTGGTAGAAAAACCCGCGAAGTTTCCAAAAACGATCGGCCTTTGAAGGTAGTGATATCATTCCACCAGGAAAAGGCCGCCAAGGTTAATCCTATTAGCCAAGTTAATCGCACCGAATAATACTTTGGACGTTAAATGAAAACTTATAGATTGCTACCGCTAGTAGCAATCTTCTAGTTTTCATTGAACTTTCGAACTATTAGTATGTGCGATTAACTTGGCTAATATGATTAACCTTGGCGGCCTTTCCCTGGTGGAATGATATCACTACATTCAAAGGCCGATCGTTTTTGGAAACTTGGCAGGTTTTTCTACCAGTTTTGGTTTTGGGTGGATTGTGGGCTACCTAAACCCACTTCAATTGTTTCCAAATAGAAAGCCACGCACAACTGTTAAATTGTTGCATTAAATACTATGATTGCTATCTATGAAAAGGACGAGTGTAACAATCAGTAACAAACAGCAGCAGAACAATTTCACTGTGTATATTTACACTAACGTACTTTTACTGCGTGACAAAAAATACAAATGCAAATCTGCTACAGGAATTAAAAAGACAGAAAAAAATGTAAAGTGTGATTCAGTTCAAAAATGAAAAAGTAAGAAGCAGCGATTGGGGAGGGGATGTAACTGTCCAGATGTGACTAAAAGGTTTTCACTATGCTGTTAAATTTCAGTTCACTGTGTCATTGCTGTGTGTTTATATGGTATTAAATGTTTTATTTTTATTTTCAGTTTTCTTCTTTATTGCCTTCTTACTGTGTTTTTATTATTGTTATTAACAAGATATATTATCATTTTCATTACTACTATTATTACGTCATTTCATCAAGATGAACCCTCCCGCAACTGAAATCCGCTAAGGTAAATAAATAAATGTTTTAGTGATGATAACTGGCTTTTAAGTACGAATGTAAGGTGAGTGGAACATTATTAATAGCTATAGATTTCTTAGACATAATGAGATTATCTGTAATACAGCTGTTTTTTTTACAGTTGTATGCGTTTTTGAGAACATTTCTTCATGTGAGTTGCAAGGATTATTTCGAGGTGTGTTCAGAAATTTAAGACATCTACAAAGAGGGTGACGTACGTTCGGAAAATTAAGGTGTGTGCGTTCGGAATTTTAACACTTAGTTGCAAGAATTAACTTCTGATACTCTTTTTTTAGGGACCATATGATAGTTTGGTCGTTCGTGGGATTCGAACCAGCATCCGCCTGGTATGAAGGCGGGGATGCTGACGACTGGGCTGTGGCTGCTCACCTTGCTTGGGGTCCCCGGGGCTCCCTCACAAAGCTTGCAGCGTGAGTTGGGACTTAGTTTGGAGTAAGGAAAACTATATTAACCCTCAGCTGGGTGAATTAGCTTCTGATACTTTTTAGAGGACCATATGATAGTTTGGTCGGTCGTAGGATTCGAACCAGCATCTGCTTTGTTTGGAGTTGGGGATTCTGACCACTGGGCTGTGGCTGCTCACGTTGCTCGGGGTCCCTGGGACCCATCACAAGGCTTGCAGCTTGAGTTGGGACTTCGTTGGAGCAACGAAAATTATATTAACCAACAGCTGAGTGAATTAGCTTCTGATTGGGGAAACTAATCAACTTCAGTAAATTAACTTCTGATACTCTTTTTTTAGGGACCATATGATAGATTGGTCGGTTGTGAGATTCGAACGAGCATCCGCTTTGTTTGGAGTTGGGGATGCTGGCTACTGTGCTGTGGCTGCTCGCCTTGTTTGGGGTCCCTGGGACCCCCACACAAAGCTTGCAGCGCGAGTTGGGACTTAGTTTGGAGCAAGGAAAATTAAATTAACCCTTATTTGCATGAATCAACTTCTGACACTTTTTAAGGACCATATGATAGTTTGGTCATCCATGGGATTCAAACCAGAATTCACTTGGTTTGAAGACGGGGAGACTGACCACTGATCTGTAGCCGCTCACTTTCCATGGGATTCTTGGGGCTCCCTCACATAGCTTGCAGCGCGAGTTGGGACATAGTTTGGAGCAAGGAAAATTATATAACACTCGGTTGCGTGAAATAGCTTTTGATAATTTTTTAAGGACCATATAATTTGGTCAGTCGTGGGAATCGAACCAGCATCCGCTTGGTTCGGAGATGGGGATGCTGACCACTGGGCTGTGGCTACTCGCTTTGTTCGGGGTCCCTGGTGCCCCATCACACAGCTTGCAGTCCGAGTTGGGACTTAGTTTTTTCACGTTTAGTCAACTGTTCAGGCAACAGCATGCAACTTGGGGTTAAGGTGGGATCAAGGAAAATTATATTAACCCTTGGTTGCATGAATTAATTTCTGAAAATTTGTTAAGAAAGATATGATAGTTTGGTCGGTCGTGGATTTTGAACCAGCATTCGCAGGGTTTGGAGGAGGGAAGGCTGACCACTGGGCTGTGGCTGCTCGGTTTGCTCCGGATCGCCGGGGCCCCATCACAAAGCTTGCAGTGCGAGTAAAGACTTAGTTTTTTGACGATTAATCATCTGTTACCTGTAGGCAACAGCATGCAACTTGGGGTTAAGGTGTGAGCAAGACAAAGTATATTAAAGTGGGAGCAGGTAATATTATATTAATACTTAGTTGCATTAATTAACTTCTGACACTTTTTTAAGGACTATATGATAGTTTGGTCGGTCGTGGGATTCGAACCAGCATTCGCTTCGTTTGGAGGCGGGGAGGCTGACCACTGCGCTGTGGCTGCTCACTTCGCTTGGGTTCCACGGGGCCCCCTCACAAAGCTTGCAGTGCGAGTTGGGACTTGTTTTTTCACGTTTAGTCAACTGTTACCTGCAGGCAACAGCATGCAACTTGGGGTTAAGGTGGGAGCAAGAAAAATTATAATAACAATTAGTTACATGACTTAACTTCTGACACTTTTTATTAAACGACCATATGATAATTTGGTTAGTTGTGGGTTTCGAACCAGAATACGCTTGGTTTGGAAGAGGGTAGAGCAAGGAAAATTATATTAAAGTGGGAGCAGGGAAAATTATATTAACCCTTTGTTGCATGAATTAACTTCTGAAACTTTTTTTATGGACCACATGATAGTTTGGTCGGTGGTGGAATTCGAACCAGCATTCATTTGGTTTGGAGGTGGAGGGGCTGACTACTGCTCTGTAGCCGCTCGTTTTGCTTCGAGTCCCCGGGGCCCCCTCACAAAGTTTCCAGTGCGAGTTGGGACTTAGTTTTTTCACGTTTAGTCAACTGTTACCTGCAGGCAACTGCATGCAACTTGGGGTTAAGGTGGGAGCAAGGAAAATTATATTACCCTTAGTTGCATGAATTAACTTCTGACACTTTTTTAAGGTCCATATGATAGTTTGGTCGGTTGTGGAATTCGAACCAGCCATCGCTTGGTTTGGAGGCGGGGAGGCTGACCACTGGGCTG
>JAHWFP010103967.1:0-71638 GCA_023313725.1 Lithobius niger | reverse complement strand
ACCAGCCATCGCTTGGTTTGGAGGCGGGGAGGCTGACCACTGGGCTGTGGCCTCTCGCTTTGCTCGAGGTCCCTGGGGCCCCTCACAAAGATTGCAGTGCGAGTTGGGACTTGTTTTTTCACGTTTAGTCAACTATTATCTACACGCAACAGCATGCAACTTAAGGTTAAGGTGGGAGCAAGGAAAATTATATTAACCCTTAGTTGCATTAATTAACTTTTGACACTTTATTTAAGGACCATATAACAGTTTGGTTGGTCGTGGGATTTAAACCAGCATTTGCTTGGTTTGGAGGCTGGGAGGCTGACCACTGAACTGTAGCAGCTAGCTTTGCACCGGAACCCCGGGGACCCCTCACAAAGCTTGCAATGCGAGTTGGGACTTATCGTTTTTTCACGTTTAGTCAACTGTTACCAGCAGGCAACAGCATGCAACTTGGGGTTAAGTGACATTCCAAAGAAATTAAAGTGAATTCGGAAAAAATGTCTGATAATGCAGCAGGAAGACAAATCAATAAGGAGCCAATATGGTCAACAACAAAAAAAGATTCAAAATCGGATAATAAATAAAATAGTTACGATGATGTTTAAAAACTAACTCTGAACATGCTGGCTGAACTGGGGTTAAGAATCATTCGAAAGAAATTAAAGTGAACTCGGAAAAATTAAGCCAAATGTCTTTCGGAAGAGGGCGTACATAAAAGCTAATGGAAGTTGTGTAGAACATGTGTGTTCGAAAAAGATAAGCAAAAAAACGAGTAATCTGGATATTCTACAGGTACTTTGTACAGAAGTGGGCACAAGATATGTTTCTCTTATTATGTCACTTTGTTCTGAATGCAAATATACGATTGGAAAAGTAAACTGCTATGCATATTATTCAAACTGCAAGGCAAAATATCATTTTGATAAATGTTACGTAATTTCAACAGCAACTTCAAAAGCAAAAGGAAAGGAAAAAAATTGTGTGGAAATTAAAAGGACGTAGTGAAAAAAATCGAACTGAAAATAAAAGCAATAACAAAGAAGGAGAACATTTTAGTGATATCGAAAACTAGAGTAACAATGAAGTTGACCAGTGAAAGAAATTGGAGGAAGTAAAAAAAAATATTAGAACAATGAGTGATACGGCAGCAGGAAGACAAATCAAAAAGGCAGTTGAAGTTAAGATGAATTAAAATAAAATACAAAACGAGGAAAATACACAGATAAAAGAAGATTTCAATACGTTGAATCTACTTGTTGGAAAAGCGGGTGCTAAAAGGGATCATATGGTTATGAAATACGACAAACTAACAGTCATGAAAAAGAAGTTCAAGATATAATTAAATCACTTAGTTGGTTACAAGAAGAACAAAACGACTTAAAAATGGAAAATAATGAAATAAAGAACAAATGAAGATTATGACAGAATACCTAAAATGGAGTCAAAACGAAATGTAAGTTCAAACGTGGAACTAAAAATGTAGCAAACTGTAATAAACATAAAGGAGAAAGAACAGTATGACAGAAACAGAAATTGAGAAATAAACCAACATGACTGGCCTCCAAATGAAGACGTAAAGGACCTGATTCCAAAACTTGCGGAGCTCTATAATGTACAATATTTTAGACATGACCAAAAGAAGCTACGCAAAAGAATTGTTTTATTTCTTTCATTATTATTCTGTCATTAGCCATTCACAGGATATTGGCCTGTATACACATCATCATTTGACACATTTTTAGTCTGTAATGCAACCATTCGTTCTGTATTCTCTACGTTTATAATTGTGTTATAATGCTACTAGGTTTGTTTCGGTTTCTGAATGGAAGCATTATAATACAATTATAATGCAACCATTTTGTTCTGTATTCTCTACGTTTAAATTGTATTATAATGCCACTAGGTTTGCTTCATCTTCTATATCGAAACCAAAGCAAACCTAGTATCATTATAATACAATTTAAACGTAGAGAATACAGAATAAAATGGTTGCATTATTGACAAAAAATGTGTCAAATGATGATGTGTATAAAGGCCAATATCATGTGAATAGGTAATGAGAAAATAACAATGAAAGAAATGCAATGATGGGTGTAATGGGAGACGTTTACACGAGTAAAAAGGAATACCCTTGAATTGATATTTCAAGGTCATCCTCACGCTATCTTCCAAACGAGATACGATACAGCAAAAAAGTAAATTAGAAAGTTGGACGTAAGGAGCCAATATGACCAACAATAAAAGAAAATAAAACATTGAAAATCGGATAATAAATAAAATGGTTACGATGATCTTTAAAAACTAACTCTGAACATGCTAGCTTAACTGTAGTGAAGCCAACTGCCGAGAAATTTTGAAATTTTAACAGTTTACAGAAAACTGAATAGGAATAAATTAAAATATATCAGAGACTTTAAAAACATTTAGCAAGAGCAAGAGAAATTAACACAGAAATTAACTTAGGAGACAGAAACATTGAAGTGTTAAAAATGAAGACTGAAGTTGATAAATTTGAACAAAATGTCGTTCATGAATATGAAGACATATTGGTAAAAAAAAGGTTTTGAAACATTAATAGACTTTTCCACTATGATGGAAATTGTAAAAAATAGAAATGAGTACATATTACAGAATTCATGTTTAGACCATGTAAAAGTAAATAAATGTATGGTAAAAGGAGTAACAATTGAAGAGGATATTTCTGACCACTATTTCATGGCATATCGATTGTGGAAAAAATAGTTCAATTTAAAAATAATAATAATAATAAAACTAAATTTAAAGAGATAGTTGTTATTGATGAAATGGCATAGATTGGTGGGTGGCCTCCGAGCAAGCGAGCAGAAAGATCCTAGTCATCAGCATCCTCGTCTCTAAACTAATTGAATGCTGGTTTAAGTCCCATGACAGAGCCAACATACATAGAGGACTAAAAAAATCCCCAGGACCAATTCGTGACCCCAAGAGATAAACAATATTTTTCTTGACCCAGCATACTTACTCCCTTCAGTCACGGTTTAAAAAAGTGACAACTACAAGATGGGTGCGAAACTGCAAGCTTTGTGAGAGGGGCCAGAGCAAAGCAAGCAGCAACAGCCAAGAGGTCAGCATTCTCATCTCTAAACCAAGTGAATGTAGGTTCGAGTCCCATAACAGACTCAACAGAGTCAACATACATATGCGACTTAAAAAACACATGGATGAATTCGTGACCTAATGAGACAAACAATGTTTTTCTTGACCCAGCATAAACCCTTCAGTCACGGCTAACAAAAATATGTGACAACTATTAGATGGGCGCAAAAATAAGCCCCAACTTGCCCTGCAAATGTTGTGATGTGTCCTCCAAGCAAGGCGAACAGAAACAGCCAAAAATCAGCTTCCTTGTCTTTAATCCAATTGAATTCCGGGGCAAGTCCTGGACAGACTCAAGAAATATAATCTGGTACCTAAAAAGTCACCAGTATTATTTCGTGACTTAAAAGTATGAACAATGTTTTTCTTGGCCCAGCATAACTCCTTCAGTCACAGCTAGCAAAAGAAATGTGAAAACTACTAAATGGGTGATAAATAATTCCCAACTCGCACTGCAAGCTATGTGAGGGGCCCCCAACGCAAAGTGGGCAGCAAAATCCCAGTGGTCAGCATCCTCATCTCAAAAGCAAGTGAATGCTAGTTCGAGTCCCAGACAGACCCAACATGCATATGGAACTTTAAAAAAAATCACCAGGATTAAATTGTGACTTAAATATATGAACAATGTTTTTCTCTGACCAGCATAACCCCTTCAGTCACGGTTAACAACAAAATGAGACAATACTAGATGGGCAAAAAAACTATGTCCTAACTAGCACTGCATGCTTTGTAATGGGGACCCCCGATCAAAGCGAGAAACAACAGCTCAGTGGTCAGCATATTCATCTCTCAACCAAGTAAATGTAGGTTCGATTCCCGTAACAGACTGAACAGATCAACAGACATATGATACCTAAAAAAATCACCTGGATTCATTCGCGACTTAATGGGATAAACAATGCTTTTCGTGGCTCAGCATAAACCCTTCAGTCACAGCTAACAAAATAAATGTGACAACTACTAGATGGGCGAAAAACTAAGTCCCAACTCGCCCTGCAAGCGCCGAGAAAGGCATGCAGCAACAGCCAAGAGATCATCTTCCTCGCCTCTAAACCGTGTGGATGCCTGTTCGATTCTTGTGACAGACTCAACATACATATGCGACTTTCAACAAATAATCAACAAGAAAAATTTGTTACTTAAAGGACGAAAACTGTTTTTCTTCGCCCAGCATAACCTCTTTAGTCACTGCTAAAAAATGTGACAACTACTAAATGGGCGATAAATAAATCCCGAAAAAAGAAAATACCGGTTCAAGTCCCATGACATACTCAACATACATATGGAACTTAAAAAATCACAAAGATTAATACATGACTTAAAGGGATCAATAGTGTTTTTCTTGGCTCAGTATAAACCCTTCAGTCACGGCTAACAAAAACTTTGACAACGACTAGATGGGCGAAAAAGCCCTTACTCGCCCTGCAAGATTTGTCAGGCAGCCTTCAAGCAAAGTGAACAGCAACAGCCTCCTGGTCCTATGACAGACTCAACATACATATTGATATTGACAGGTTGGAATCGGTCCAGAGATCTTTTACACGTTCTTTGTGAGGTTTACGTCACTTTTCTACTGGCCTTCGTTTGAGGTCGCTTGGCTTGGAACCACTCGAGCTGAGGTGTTTAAAGGTAGACCTGATTTTGACATAAAATTCTCCATGGGTTGTTGCCTTTATAGGTACCTTTTTTCGACCTGAGTTTGATCGATTTTACAAGAGGTCATTCTCTTAAACTTCGGGGATCCAGATGTAACCGTGATTATCGTAAACATTTCTTTGCCAACCGTGTGATTTCTCCCTGGAACTCGCTTTCTGAGGAGACTGTATCAGCATCTTCATTGCGGATTTTTCGGGGCTTGCTAAATTGCACTGACCTAAGTGCCTTCCTTAAACTTTCTTATCTGTGACGCCGCTCATCATTTGTAGGACCGGAGTTAGTGGCTGCTTCTGTAGCCCTTCTGTGTTTCCTCATCCCCTTCCGGGGTAAAAATGTTATTATTATATTATATGGAACTTTAAAAAATAACCAGGAATAATATGTGATTTAAAGGGATGAAAATGATTTTCTTGGCCCAGCACAACCCCTTTAGTCACCGCAACCAAAGAATGCAACAACTACTAACTGGGCAAAAAATATATTCCAACGCACACTGCAAGCTATGTGAGGGGGCCACCAAGCAAAGTGAACAGCAACACCCCAGTGGTCAGCATCCTAGTATCCAAAGTAGGTGAATGCCAGTTCGAGTCTCGTGACAGACGCAACCTACATATGAGACACAACAAAATCACTAGGATTAATAAGTGACTTCACGGGATGAACAATGCTTTTTTTGGCCCAGCATAACCCCTTCAGTCACAGCTAACAAAAAATATGACCAACAGATGAGTGCAATTTAGATGGATGAAATGTAAGTCCCAACTCGCATTGAAAGGCTTGCAAGAGCCCCCCCCCCCCTCCAAGCAAAGTGAGCAGTAACAGCCCAGTTGTCAGCATTTTCGTCTTTAAACCAAGTGAATGTAGGTTCGAGTCCCGTAACAGACTCAACAGATCAACATACATATGGGACCTAAAAAACACCTAGATCCAAAATGGGGGTGAAAAATGCATTAATTCGGCCAGAGTTCAAACTTGCAGAATAACTTCATTTTGACACCAGATAAAGAATCGAAAGAGTCGCTTGTGATCTGGTGGTGGAACAGTGTTTTCAGAAGATTGTGTCATTTTTAAGGGTGTAAATCGAGAAAAATTTTGATTAAATTCTAAATTGATCAAAAGATTTGTGTGAGGTATTGTTACATCTCAGCACTCGAACACTGCATAATATCTTACACTACTGAGTCGATGAAATGTAGCACAAGTGGTATAAGGCCTACTTTTACCCTTAAAACTTGAATATTTTACGTTAAAGTTGGGAACATTTGGCAAATGGTGGCAAATGGTGAGACATTTGGGCATTGGGTGGTTTTACCCTAAACCCCGGAATTAAAGATGGCGTCCAAATATGGCGACCAGAAAATAGTTTTCTGCTTCTATCGTCCCATACATCCCATTGAAAATAAACTGGTTACCGTATATGTTTAGAAATAAATTTCCTTCAACAAATTTTCTAAGCTAATTTTTCGCAAAATTAACCCAAATTCGTCAATTAATTGTGCAAGTGCTTGCTAAGGAGATGAACGATTATTCATAAAACACAATGCTAAATCCTAATTTACCTCTTAGCCTACTGTACAGCTCGGTAACTGACTCGTTACCAAGATGTTAGCATTGCACCATCTGCCATATGTGCATGTTAGATAGCAACGCGCAATATCCATGTTTAACGGCAAGGTGTACCGCGGAGGTGGCGATCTCCGTGCGTGCTGTTTCCGTACATGTGAGCATTTAACAGTTTTTATTAGACCACCATGTATGCTATACATATAACATCGCATATACGAATTATAATTCCTTATTTTAAACAGCTTCAATGTTAGTTTTAATTAAGATCCAATGACATAATAATAACTTAAATGAAAGATGAAGATGCATGTTTTCTAACATGGGTAATTAAAACGATTTATTTTAATTAAGAGCTAAGCTACGCAGATTATGGACATTGTAACACTGTGATTATTGCATCGTTTTTAGACAAATTCCATCTTTAAACCACTGCAGTAGCTATCCTGATTAAAATATATTGTTTTATTTACCGCTCTTGTAAAGTAGATATCTTCATATTTCATCTAAGTCTAATGACAGCCATTTACCAGCATTATAACGGAAACTGCAGCAGTTTAAAGATGGAACTTGAGGTAAAATGACACGAAAACCACAACTCTGAATGTATGTAAACAGCCATTGGTTAGTTCCTAATTAAATTAATATAAATCATTGTATTTCCCATGAAGAAAATATACATCTTAATCTTCCATCTAAGCCTAGTTGCATTCACCTATCAGCATAGGAACGGGTACTGCAGCAATTTAAAGATGGGCCTCGTCGTAAAATGGCGCAAAAAACACAGCGCTACAATGTAGACAAACTGTCGTAGCTTAAGCCTAGTTAAAATATTTTTAAATTACCCTTGTCGGAAAATATACGTCTTCATCTTTCATATAAGTTCCTTTGTGGGTTTTTCTTTTAGTATATATGACTGAGTTTGTTTTCAGTAGGTAAGGTATCACTTTCCCTATTTTAATGTGAAATATTCGAATTTAAGGGTAAAAGTAGGTCTTGCGCTTCATTTCATCGGCTGGGTAGTATAGGATATTACACGGTGTTCGAGTGCTGAGATCTACCAATGCTTCATTTTGAGCAATTTTGATTTTTCCCAAATTTTTTCTCGATTTTTGACCCCTAAAAACAATACATCTACCGAAAAACACTGTTCCACCCCCACAATCACTAGGGACTCTTTTGATTTTTTAATCTGGTGCCAAAATGAAGTTATCCTGCAAATTCCAACCCTGGCCGAATTAATGCATTTTTCAAACCCTATTTTTCCTGTACTATCAGTCACAGCTAACAAAATAAATGTGACAAATACTAGATGGGCCAAAAACTTAGCCTTAACTCGCTCTGCAAGCTTTGTGAGGTGGCTTCCGAGAAAGGCGAGCAGCAACAGCCCAGATGTCAGCTTCCTCGTCTCTAAACCATGTGAATGCCAGTTCGATTCCTGCGACAAACTCAACATACATATGAGACTTTAAAAAATCACCAGTATTAATGTGTTACTTAAAGGGATGAAGAATCTTTTCCTTGGCCTAGGATAATCTCTTCAGTCACTGCAAAAAAAATTCGCCACTGCTAAATGGGCGATAAATAAATCTCAACTTGCACTGCAAGCTATATGTGGGGTCCCCTAGCAGAGCGAGCAGCAACAGCCTAGTGGCCTACATCTTCGTTTCCATAGCAAGTGAATGCCCGTTTGAGATCCATGACAGACTCAACTAACATAAAAGACTAAAAAATCACCAGGATTAATACATGATGAAAAGAGAAAATGTTTTTCTTGACCCAGCATAAGCCCTTCATTCACCACTAATAAAAGAAACGTGACTATTACTAAATGAGCAAAAAACTAAGCCCCAACTCACCCTGAAGCTTTGTGAGGCAATCTCCAAGCTAGGCGAGTAGCAAGAGCCCAGTGGTCAGCTTCCTGGTCTTTAAACTAAACGAATGCTGGGTTAAGTCCTGTGACAGATTCAACCTAAATATGAAACTTACGAAAATCACCAGGAATAATACGTGACTTAAAGGGATGAACAAAGTTTTTCTTAGCCCAGCATAACCCCTTCAGTCACCGCTAACAAAAAATGCAGCAACTACTAAATAAGCAATAAATAAATCTCAACCCACACTGCAAGCTATGTGAGGGGACTCCAAAGCAAAGCGAGCAGTAGCAGCCCAGTTCCCAAAGCAAGTGAATGCCAGTTCGAGTTCCATGACAGATGCAACCTAGATATGGGACGTAAAAAAATCAGTAGTTTTAATATGTTACTTAAAGGGATGATCAATGTTTTTCTTAGCCCAGCATAAACCCTTCAGTGACGGCTTAAAAAATAAGTTACAACTACTAGATAAGCAAAAAAACTAAGCCCTAACTCGCCCTGTAAGCTTTGTGAAGAAGCCCAGTGTAACCCCTAGAGTCATGGCTAACAAAAAAGTATGACCACTACTAGTTGGGGGAAGAACTTGGTCCCCACTCACACTGCAAGCTATGCGAGGGGGCTCCCAAGCAAAGCGAGCAGCAACAGCCTGTTGGTCAGCGTTTTCGTGTCTAAACCAAATGAATGTAGGTTCGAGTCCCATAACAGACTCAACATAGTCAACATACAATCATACATATGGGACTTTAAAAAAATTACCTGGATTAATTCGGGACGTAATGCGGTTAAACAATGTTTTTCTTGGCCCAGCATAAACCCTTCAGTGACGGCTAACAAAAATAAGTGAAAACTACTAGATAGGTAAAAAACTAAGCCCCAACTCACCCTGCAAGCTTTGTGAGGAAGACTTTTGGCAAGGCGAGCAGCAACAGCCCATTGGTCAGCTTCCTGGTCTCTAAACCAAGTGAATGCCACATAAGGGACTTAACACAATAATTCATGATTTAATTCAATAACAATGTTTTTCTTGACCCAGCATAACCCCTTCAGTCACCAATAAAAAATGCAACAACTACTAAATGGGCAATGAATAAATTCCAAATCGCTCTGCAAGCTATGTGATGGGTCGGTAGGGGGCATTTACGATATGGCAGCCACAGACACCCAACACACCCTATGCACCCAGGCATCCTGCTTCCATGAACCCTGCTTCCAGGCACCCTGCTTTCACGCACAATGCACCCATGCACCCTGCTTCCACGCTCCCTGCTTCCATGCACTCATGCATCCCTGCTTCCAGGCACCCATGCTTTCAGACATCCATGCACCCAGAAGTGACGTCATCCAAAATAGCGACCCTCTTTCATTAATCTGGACGAGGGTGGGGAAGTGCTTTTTGCAACATTTTGAGCCCTTTTGCTACCTCCCTGACGTCATCCAAGATGGCGGAGCCCATGAAAGTGCGGCCATTTTCCAAGATAGTGGCGTGCATGAAAATGCGGCCATTTTCTAATATGGCGGCGTCTATTCAAACCGGAAGTGACGTCATTCAAGATGGCGGCACCCATGTGAACCGTAAATGACGTCAATCAAGATGGCAGTGGCCATGAAAACTGGAAGTGCGTCCATCTCTGAACGGTAAGGTCACATGACCGGAAGTGATGTCATCAGACAGGGGGTAGTGCTAATGCATCGTGAGCTTTCGAATTGTAAGAACTCTAAAAAGCTTTCACACAGTGAAAATGACTAATTAACAACACTATTGGGGGAACCTAATTGGGAGGGGTCCCCAAAATCGGAGGGGTAGTGCAATTTGTTCGTGAGCTTTCACATTGTAACTACTCTAAAATGCTTTAAACTGTAAAAAATGACGAGTTAGCAGCAGATTTTTGGGGGGTTCCCAAAACTGGAGGGGTCGTGCGAGTGCTCCGTGAGCTTTTGCATTGTGATAAATCTAAAAAAAACTTTGAAGCGTGCAAATGGCCAATTGCCAACGTTTGGGGTGTTCCTGAAACTAGAGGGGCAGGAGGGGGGTAGTGCAGCTGCTCAAAAAAGCAATTACATTGTGAGAACGACAAATTCTTTGCTGTATTACCGAGAAAGACGAATTAACAACATTTGAGGGTCTCGGGAGTAAAACTGCATTATGAGCTTTCACATTGTGAGAACTCTCACGAGTGCTTTGTACCATGATGAATTATCGACATTAGGGAGTCCTCAAAATGGATACCCTAAAAGTTGCTTTTATGAACTTTCGCGTATTGAAAATACATCGATGAACTGAGCTTGTCGTAAGTGCCGGTTTCCAGACCACCACGGAGGTAGGTACATGGCTCGTTTTTGGATTTTACATGCGGTTCCCCAGTAGATCCCTATTAGGCCTACATCCACATGCCGCAGAAGACCTATATCCACATGGCGTTCAAGCTCATTAAATTTCGCTCCGCATTCGTCTTTTAGCCAATCTTTCTTTCTTTTCGTCCTCCGTCTCATTTTGTTGACGTTTCCTTTTATCTGCAGCATTTTTTGATAATCTCTCTTTTCTCTGCGTTTTGTTTTCCTGAGCTCGAGCTTTGCTCATAGAAGCAGCTTTTTTCTTCAATGTCTCTTTTCTCTGCTCTTCAGCTTCTTGAGCGTGCGCTTTGCTCTTACAAGCAGCTTTTTTTGCTAATCTCTTTTCTCTGCTCTTCGGTTTCACCAGCTCGAGTTTCGCTCTTACCAGCAGCATCTTTCTTCAATCTCACTTCTCTCTCAGCTTCCGTTTCTCCAGCTCGAGCTTCACTCATAGAAGCGGATTTTTTCTCCAATATCTCTTTTTTCAGCTCCGTGCATAACGAGTCCCAACTTTCCCATTCCAATTCTCTCTTTTCCATTTTGTGCTTCTCCTCCCATGCGGAAGGATCCTCCAGTCTCCTGCTACTATTCTCCAGTAAAGACAGTCTCCGAGCCGCTTTCTCTTTTTCTTCCAACTTCTTCTCTTTGTTCACATTTTCCTCTTCTCTCATTTTGAGCGCTAAACTCTCCTTTTCCTCTCCATTCTCGTCGCTAATCACATCAACGTCCGAGTTAAAGTCGTCCTCGTACTCTGTCCACTTGCCCAAGTCGTAAATGGACGATAGCTCTGGTGTCTTCGCCATTTTCTAAGATGAACCTCTTGTCGTCGTATGGAGAGAGGAGGGATGTCGAAACTCGGACCGTACTGAACTCGTGTCTGATGCTGGAGATTTTCGCCCAAGTACCCTTTCATGCCGGTGTCACTGATTTCAAGGTGAATTTGTAATAGTCGAAGAACAGGTGCATCGTGATGAATGATCTCGTGATTATTTGGCCTTTTTAATGGTTTCTTTTCTCCATGTCTTGATCGCGTACATCTTTGCTCACCGTCCTACCAACTCTTATTCGAATTTGGGAAAAAGGGGTTGTTTCGGGGGTAATTGCTCGTATCGAAACGTTCTCGGTTCTGGAGCATGTCCTCGAACACGTCGTCAGTTTCAATACGGTGGCAGAGACTGTTCGTGTTGGTGAAGAAGATCTTTACTCGTACTCCGTACTTTGGCCGAATAAACTCGTAATGGAACTCGTACATTGCGAGTTTAGATATTTCCAAAATGGAGAATCCCGAGTAAGTAGGGAGATCTCACCAAATGCTTCGAATACGCTGGTTGACCTGGACGAGGTTTTCGTTCTAGATCTTGAAGGAGTCGGATGGGTTTGGGACATTTATTTCAACGCTATCTTAGCATCAGTGCATAGCTTGACGTCAAGCCGAATTTGTTTGTTTTCCATGGTATTGCCGAAAACCGAGTTATTCAGGAGTTTAAAGTAGTCCTTCTCGAAGAGAGCAGTCGACGCTTGCATCTTCTGGGTGTTAAAGTCTATGTCCCCCCATCATCCACGATTTCTGGTTGAAGGCACAGACTCTTCGGATGCGGTGGAGAACTAGCCCATGCCGGCGGTAGAATTTCAGGTTCCGGTAGTGGACGACATACTTCTTCTTGTGCAGAAGATTCGGAACAAAATTGGTGTTGCCCGAAGATTTAAGGCTTCAAGACTTTAGCAAAATCTTTCGAATAAGGGGACAAGAATTCCTACCTAATTTCGATCTACTCCAGAGCCAGAGGGTAATCGTTGTGATCATCGTGAAGCTCTCTGGGGTACTAGAGATCCACTTTCAATCGGTATCCGACATCCGCGTCTTCCGGGCACGGTGTCTACATTCTTCCCTCGGCAGGTAACGGAAGCCGTCGTAAGGTAGATGGGTGCACATGACGACATTGTAAAGGTTGTTCATGTCCAAGTCTACTATGTAGGTTGAGGGTTCGCGAGGGTCGAAGTCGGGTAGGTACTTGTTGTTAACTCTCACAAACCTCTTTCCCACGAAGGAAACACCATCTCAAACGCTGGAAGTTATTAGGTTATGCTCCCGGCGTGCATGAAGAGTTACAACTTGGATCTCATCATTTTGAGCAGAGCCACCCAGCTGAATCCCGGAGTGGAGACGTAGTAGCAGGGTTCTAACTTATTGTTTTCCAGGCAAAGTTTCCCAAAATCTTCGAATATGTCCATGTGCAGGAACACGTCTTCATTTTCTTCGTTTTCATCCTAAGCCAGAGGTTGAGTGCCTGAATGTACTCGTCACCTGCTAACTGTTCGTCTTTCAGCTGGGAGAAGAATGACATTCTTGATGGTAGTTCTTCCTTGACGAAAATGGACATGTCTCGCATGTGCTCTTAAGGATAGTCACCCTTTCGCATCAGGAGATTCAGCGCATCTTCTCGAGTCATTTCATCCTAAAACCAAGTGGATTTTAGGCCGGATTCCAAGGCAGCTTCGAGGATGGGGTAGCCGACGGTGCTTTTCCTGCGGTTCTCCACCAGAGTGTCCAACGAAGCTTTTAAGAAACTCAGACTGTCCATGAGTCGAAGATTTCGCCCTTCCTGTTAATAGGAAAATTCTCCGCATTTCGGCTAATACTTTCACTTGTCCCTTGAATTTGTGCACGGCGGATACCAGGAGGTGCATGTCGTAGCCTTCTAGGCCATGGATTACGACAGGGATAGTTCTCTGTTCTCGAGCGCTCAAGTTGTATTTTGAAAGAGCGGCTTTCCTGTACTTCCCGCTGCTGTGTCAATGTCCCTAACCTTTTGTTCGCTAACTTTCTTGGGGTCTGTGCAGTTGAGTGGTTTTTCACAGTAATGGCAGACGTTGGTGTTAGAGTAGCTGTCTTTTTCATCCTGGGTGAGTTTCAGGGGTTTCACATCTTCCAACATGGTAAGGTATTCTTTGGCTTCTTCCACCATTCGTTTGTAAAACAGGACGACGGCGTCTTCTCCCAGGTAATATTTTTGACTGAAAATCTCCCCTTTTCTCCCACAACGATGTAACCGAAGCTGCAAGGACCATGCTGATGGATTATAGTCGTCGAACTTGTGGAAATTTCGGGTTGAGCGGTTTGCACGGGACAAAGGATACACTCAAAATCGGGTAGTCGATGCGTGGGAAGGGGTTAGAGCCATGAAATTTGGTACACCAGTCTTTCTAAGCTTACACATCGAACTAGCTATGTATCCCCCTCAAGTTACCCCCTAAGACCCCTTCCTAAACCTGCACCACACTCACCTCTATGAGGCTATTGACAAAAAAATACTTGCTGATCTTGTTGAAACTTGAATTGGTACACATGTCATTCTAAAGAGTGCAAATTGTAAAAGTCGAGGAACCCTATAAAATAAGGCTCCAAAGACCACCCACACCTCTTTAACCCCTCTCTGAGGCTTGACCAACAAATTCTTGGAGTTCGAGCTAGCAGTATGAAATTTGGTGCATAAGTTATTATTTGCAGTACAAGTCTAATTAGCTATGGAACCAACTCGAGATAACTCAGCACACTCTGTGCCTCATCCCTAAGGCTTATCAGCTATAATACCCAGAATATTTCTTTGAAATCGATAATTAGCACATTTGAGCACGAAACTCCTTTCCAGACCTAATTTTCCAAGACCCTACGCCGAGGGAAATTTGCGGGAAATTTGTTGGAAAGGAGTTAAGTGATAAAACGCAAAAATTATACATTTCATAGAAGCACGAGTGGGATTTGGTTTGAGAATTTTCTTTTCTCTCCGCTAAATGATTCTCCGAAATAATTTCGTGTCACGGTTTCAATTTCGGTTTCAATTTTCGAATTATGAAGTAATTTTGATTTGTGATGTTTACGATGTCAAGATTAGTTGAAAGTAATCAGGACGATGTCTACGTCTATTTGGCATACGACACTAGCCCCATCACATTTCGTCAACAACCTGTAATTTCGTTTGCTTCGGTGCATTTCGTATTAGGCCTAAATGACATTTCATGCTGCTGATACATGTTAAACGTATCTGACCAAAAAGCATCTTCGTGTTTCCGTAAAAATCCAATGATTTACAGAAGTGACTTCGTTTCCGTAATATGAGGATAACTACTGTGAACACTGCCGAGAAGTAGCTTTGTGTTTCTGTGAATGTACGATGAGTAACGATTGAGACATCATTTCCCTAATGGGTATAATGAGAACAAAAGTAATATCGCGTCTTCTAAATTAATTGATTTATACAGTATAGATCTTTAGTTTTGTTTGTTGGCAACCACTCGGAAACGAGTAAAGTTTTGACATGTATACTTACTGATGGAGTACCATAATCATGTAGTTCAATTTCTATTGCTACAATGCATGCTTTCAGTTGATTTGTTGGTCATTGAAGCTTTATGAAGGTGCACAGTGGGGGATGCTGGTGTTTCATGGGGATCCATGGCATATTCGATTTCTACTGCTAAGAATGACTTATGTACCATATCACATACTTTTAGCGCGACCAGCAAGAATTTGTCAGGTATCAGAATCATAGGGGTGCTAAGGAGCCTTGAGGGATTTTTTTTAGAGTTCCATATCTAGTTCGATTTGTACTCCCAAGAATGACTTGTGTGTGTACCAAATTTAGTCCTTTTAACACTATATGCAAGAATTTGTTGGTCAGGCCTCAGGTAGGGACATGGGGGCGTTAGTTGGAGTTGGAAAATATATTTAGGGGATTCTATATCTATTTCAATTTTTACTGCTATGACTTCTGAGTGTCAGGGAGGAAGAACAGAGGGATGCTTAAAGAGCCTTTTCGATTTATCATTGGGGTTCCATGGCTGGTTCAATCTGTAGTGCTAAGAATGACTTGTGTGCCACAATTTAAGCTTTTAGCTCGATCTGCCATAATTAATTTTGTTAGTTAGGCTGCTAGGAGGGGGAACAGGGGGGAGCTGAGGGGCAGCTTAAGGAGATATTTCCATGGCTGGTCCAATGTGTTTGCTAAGAATGGCTTGTTTTGTGACAACTCAAACTTTTAGCATTATCAGCAAGAATTTGTTGGTCACCGGCTCTTGGAGGCTGGGTGTGTGGGGGACACATGGGGCGTGGGGGCCTTGAGGGTATCTCAAGGGTTTCCATAGCTAGTTCGATTTGTACTGCTAAGAATGAATTGCGTACGAATTTTAATTTTTTAGCACTACATATAAATTTTTTTGGGTCAGGCCACAGAGTGGGGGTGATATGTGGTGGCCTTGGAGAGCATCTCGAGGTGGGTCCGTAGCTAGTTCGAATTGTACTGCTACGAATAACTTGGGCACCAAATTTCGTGTTTTTAGCTTGATGTGCCATAATTTGTTGGTGAAGCCTCACGGAGGGGGAACAGGAGGGTACTAGGGTAAGCCTTAGGGCTATTTCATGGGGGATTCAAGGATGGTTCGATGTGATTGCTAAGAATGACTAGTGTGCATCAATTCAAGCTTTTAGCTCGATCAGCAAGCATATGATCATCATCAGGCTCACGGAGGCTGGGTGTGTGGGAGACACAGGGGGTTGTGGTGGCTTTGGACGTATCTCAAGTGGTTTCCATAGCTAGTTCGATTTGTACTGCTAAGAATGACTTGTGCACCAAATTTCATGCGTTTAGCTTGATGTACAGTCATGGGCACATTTAAATCAGGATAAAGTCGTCTAGTTTTGTTAAAATAGCTCGGATCCTGACATATGATACACAGTTGGAAAGCTTGAAATAAAAATTTTCCTTGTGTCTGTGTTTTTAAGATACAGTGGCTCATGTGAGAACGCATGGGCGTTAACCAGACCCCTTGCATTCGTCCTAAAGAAATAATTCAGCCTGAAATTTGAAAATTATTTATTAAAAGAAAACAATGTGTATAGTATGTTCTGATGAAAAAATATTTTAATTGTAATGTGCACGTGAGTAAAAAATACAAATAAGTTGAACATAATTACTATTATTATTATATTTGCAGTGAAGTTTATTTGATGCGACATTGCAACAATGCACAAGCTTTTCTAATCTAAGCGTTTCACTTTCCATTGTTACAGATGCAAGGCAACAGAGATCGTTCCAGCATTGTTGTTTGTATGTGCAGACACAACAAAACCGATCAAAGGACAGACATTTCCATAGGCTTAGTTGATAATTGAAAAGGGAGGAGAGGAGGGGGTGGTGGGGGGTGGAAGGCTAAGATCACCTATGGCCTTCCAGCCTACACAAACATAAAAATTACTAAGGAAGTGACAGGTGTATTAAAAGTTTTGAGTCGAAAAGGAAGTTGCGAAGGAGGAGGTTGGGGGGAGGGGGCGACATTACGCAGGGCTTCTTACAGGCCAATGGCAATATATTCGTTTTTAAATTTATTTCTTGTAGTTTCAGCTGAAGTAAATTATGTGTTGATGATATAGCTCAATTTGAGCTCTTACAAGAAATGAGTGAGATTCATTGCTCACAGCATTACACGTAAAAAAAAGTAGTGTAGAATTAAAATCACAAAAGGTAAAATACAATTTCGGAAAAATGAGGTATTCATTTAACTGGAGCCTATTCTGATCATTTTTCTTCTGCCCCTGTCAGAATCTGAGGTTTCCCAGTTTGAAGCCAGTGTGAAGCCCTTTACTAGATTACTTTCTTCGTCCAATTATGTCTGGTAAGATTCAAAATTGAGTCGTGTCTTAAACACATAAATTAGTCTACCTGTAGCTCCAAGAAATAAATTAAAAAACAAATATATTGCCGTTGGCATTGAAGAAGCCCTGCTTAACCCCCTCCCCCCAACCCCCTCCTTCGCAACTTCCTTTTCGACTCAAAACTCTTAATACACCTGTCACTTCCTTAGTAATTTTTATGTTTGTGTAGGCTGGGAGGCCATATGCGATCTTAGCATCCCCCCCACCACCCCCTCCTCCCTCCCCCTTAGTTGATGACAATGGTTATCAACTAAGCCTATGGAAATGTCTGTCCTTTGATCGGTTTTGTTGTGTCTGAGGGGGTTTAGGTTGTTTATTTGGGGCCCTGGCCTTCCGCCACACGCCCTCACTACTACAACAGTACAAACAACAATGCTGGAACGATCTCTGTTGCCTTGCATCTGTAATAATGGAAAGTGAAACGCTTAGCATAGAAAAGCTTGTGCATTGTTGCAATGTCGCATCAAATAAACTCCACTGCAAATGTTAATAATTATGTTCAACTTATTTTTATTTTTTTACTCACGTGGATGTTACAATTAAAATATTTTTCATCAGAACATACTATACATGTTGTTGTCTTTTTAAAAAATATTTTTTTTACGACTGCAGGTTACGGCTCTTGAATAAAGAATTTGAATTTAAATAATTTTCAAATTTCAGACTGAATTATTTCTTTAGGACGAAAGGAAGGGGTCTGGTTAACGCTCACGTATTCAAACATGAGCCATTGTATCCTAAAAACACAGACACCAGGAGAAATGTGAGATTTCAAGCTTTCCAACTGTGTATCACATGTCGGGATCCTGATTTAAATATGCCCACGACTGTACATGATTTTGTTGCTTCACAGCTGTTCTAATGAGTGCCAACAACAACAACAACAAATGGCCATGCTCTGAAGGCCAAAAAACCCGTTTTTTTTAATACAGTGAAATGGTTACAACACGATGCTAAATATCGAATTTCATTGGTCTATGTCAATTCTGGGCAAGAATACAGACTTTCAAAATTTTACATTTCCCCAACAACAATATTGCAGCGTTTAAAAGGTTCTGTTCCTTGTTAATACCATTACCTACATTTTAAGTTACAAATATTGAAAGTCGGTTTGTTGGCTCAATCTCTGGATGGGAGATAAATTTTCCTAACAAGAACAACAACAACAACAACAACAACAATATTTTCGCCACATTAAAATAGCATTTGGGAGTTCCTAGGCCATATCCATACCAACGTTTAAAGCTATAAAACTTGAAAATCGGTTCATTGGTACGATCTCCAGGTGAGAGCAAAGAGTCCCAACAAAAATACTACAATAACAACAACAACAACAAGTGGTAAAACTGTGGACGCTGAACGGTTCAGTTGTTGTCATTAAAATTTGTGAGGCAGTGAAATGGTTACAGCACGACACCAAATACCTAATTTCGTTGGTCTATGTCAATTCTGGAAAAAAACTATAGGATTTCAAAGCATGACGTTAAATATGGAAGTTCATACTGAGGCCTTCATAAGGCCTTGATCTAACTCTACTAACAGCCTATTATGGAAAAAAAAAGTAACTATTTACGTTTAATTTTGTAGTTAACCCAAATCCACGTGTACACTACACTAACTTGTCTACAGAGTGCATGTATTAAAACTTACCGAGAAATGCAAGCAGCGACAACTTGTAAATGGTTCTCACCTCCGATCAATTGTATACTAGTAGCGTTTTCCAGAATGTATTTGCTTTATTAGACGTGCCTCCATGACTGACATTTAGGGTGGGGTTTGCAACAAAAGGAAAGAAATATTCGTCAAATGACAGCATTTTGACTGACATGTTACCTAAAAACTTATTTAATTATTTTTTTGTCTTATTTATGACACGCAATGGGGAACACCTTCAAAAATTGATCCCACAATTCAAATTCACGAAAGTAGGTTTTCCCGATTCACTGGTTACAGTGTTTGAGCAAAACCACACATATCACTTTTTCCAACAAATTGAGGTGGCCACTGTTTTGAGCACTTCAGCAACAGCCTGACCCACGTGTAGGATGTTTTGAACAAAACAACTTGTTTCCACCGTTTTATAGGCTCTATATAAGAGCTGTTTGGAGCATAATCACACAAATCTGAAATGTTGTTTGGAGCAGAATCACACAAATCCTAAGAGCCAATTGCAGCACGCTATTCTATCTTGTGTCTCGCAACGGCGGATGGCGTGTGGTGTCAAAGAGAAAGTTTCTCAGAACTACTGGCGGAGTCCAGAAACTTAATACCCATTAAATAACAAATTTTCGATGTTTAGCCTTTTTGGCTCTACACAAGGCCTAAACATTCACTCGTACAGCAAAAGTTGTAGAGATCAAAATTAAAGGTTGTACAATTTTCAGCTATATTGGTGTCTTCTGTTTTTTTTTAAACCGACGCATTTTCACCCCCCAAAAATGAATTGTTTAAATTTTATACAGATATTAATTTAATTTTCAAGAAACACGACACATATCCCATTAGTTTGCTGCAAAACAACAAAAATCAAAACAATGGTTATCAAAAAAACACATTAAGAAACCAGTCGGTAGAAAGTAATTGTTGTGGGTAGTATAAGTTATGGATGAGCAAAAAAATAGCATTGTTAGTTTTATTGTTGTGAACAGAACAACTGCAGTCCACAGTTAGGCTTTAGGGCTTCGGGCAGATGACCAGGAGTGGTTAACGCTCATTAAACCCTTTGAAACCATTTGAACTGCAGTCCATATTGAGCTCATGGCTTCGGGTCTGTATGCTCTAATAAAAAAGAAAGAAAGAAAGAAAACTGCAGTCCTTCGTCTTTGCATAGTATGTCTTCAGTAAGTTTTATTTGTTTTAAAATGTTTTAACTCATGTTATATGGTTTCGATGGTTTACCACCTGTTTTAGTTATAATTCTACATTGAGCTCATGGCTTCAGGTCTGTATGCTCTAATAAAAAAGAAAGAAAGAAGAAGAACTGCAGGATTTCACTGTAGTCTCGGACTCTGCTGCGGGAATCGGTTTGGTGAGAGAAGCGCTTCGCTCTTTGACCATCAGTCATCCCTTGGCCTTTGAAATCGGCTGGAAACTGTTTGGGGCAACACGAAGCAAGCTCTAAGGTTACCATACTGTGGGTGCCTGGTCACTCGGGAGTGGTAGGCAACGAGACTGCGGATGACCTTGCATGGATAGCTGCTACCCCCGGAACGAACAGTGTTTCGTTTCCACTTGCCCCACGTGATCTTCACCCAGTTCTTTCTGCCCAGTCCTCTTCCTGGTGGCAGAAGGAATGGGAAGGTAGTTTGACAGGTAGGACTTTGTACGCGGTGCACCCATCGGTATCTTTGCCTTCAGTCCTTGGTGGGTTCCCCAGAAGAGAGTCGGGTATGCTTTCCCGCCTTCGTTCTGGGTGTGTGCTGCTGTGTGTGCACATGTTCAGACTTGGGTGAAGTTCCTCGCCACTGTGTCTGTGTGGAGAGGTTGAAACAGTGGAGCATTTCCTTTTCCGGTGTCCACGTTGGTCTGCCTTCAGACGTCCTCCTTTGGCATTGGGAGATGTATCTGTCTTAGCCATATTTCCTGTGTATGCCTCTACCCATAGGAATTTGCGTGAGGTGGTGAAGTTCTGAAAAGATACCAGACGCTTTGTTTTTTAATGAGGTCATTTTGTATGGAGCCTGGTCTTTAATACCACCAAGTTCTTTGTCTTTGCATTGTATGTCTTTAGTAAGTTTTATTTGTTTTAAAATGTTTTAACTCATGTTATATGGTTTCGATGGTTTACCACCTGATTTAATTATAATTTTACATTGAGCTCATGACTTCGGGTCTGTAAGCTCTAATAAAAAAAAGAAAGAAAGAATGCACAATAGGTTTTTGTTAAATATCTAAGAATGACTTTTTATGGATTTGTGTGGTTTTGCACGAACACTCTTCAGATTACAATTCATTATCCTAAACTTGAAACTACAACTATGTACAGATATGTACAGTTTTTCAAACCATGAACACAGAAGAAATATTTAATGAAGACAAACATAGAAAAGTATGAGATGAAAAAGAGTTTCTGAGCATAGCAACACAATTTTTGTAAAAACTTCAGCTAATATTGATTCAGTAATGGAGGAGAAAACATTACAACTGTTTGAATGAGTTTAAGATGACGTCATTCTTAAAATAGAACTTACCTAATTGAAATCAATTCCTCCTCATTTCCGCTTTGTTTAATTGACCCAGACTAGTCCCTAGTTAAAGCATTACTTAATGATGGTCTCCTTTTGCTAGTAGCCATTTCAGTCAAAGTCCTAATCATTTTTCGTATTTTATTATTTTTACTGCTTTAGTAAAAACTAACTAGAAAATGGTTTAGAAAAAAAAAATGTTGGTAAACGTTTATGTACACCCATCCCATTTGTTTTAATTGGTAAAATTAAATTATTAAACAACAGATCTCAGTTGGATGCACGGTGTAGATCAGAACAAATGGGCATCAAACACAACCTTGTTATCCATCTGTCTTATGTCAGAGGTTCCACTCACCAATGTGGTGAAGCCAAATAAACTCCCACCTTAAGGCTCCCTCTCCATATGTTCTGAGGAACATTAAAACAGTTCTCGGGTAGATTAGACGGTCAAATTCGCTCACCTGTTCTTGAGAGTGTAAGGGAGACCCAACTACATTTATTGCATCGAGAAATACTGCAATATCAATTGCCAAACAAGTCGTTTACTCTTTCTGTAAATTAAGTGTTATTGGTGCAGCAAAGCACTCAAATTCTCGGACGGGAAAATGATTTAAATGAAGTCTAAACAAAGTGCTTATGTTGCTTCCAGTACTAGAACCGATTGTTAAACCTAAGAGACACGTCTATTGTGGAAATGTCGGGCTGGTATTCCAATGCTGTCTACGGCACAGACTTGTATCACGTTTTGTTCTACCTACGGCGTGGCATTGGAATTAGAGTGAAGGTTACATTATGCTTAGGATTATAGTTAGGTTAAGTAGGGTAAGGTAGATTAGCATTTGAGTGTATGGCTCTGTGGGCCTGTTAGAACTCAAATAAAAATCATATCAAATTAAAATCAAATCACGTCTATTGTGATCAAGCCTGAGAGTGAATGAATGAATGTATTTATTGGGGCTAGGACCCATGGTCATGCACCCGCCTGAGAGAAAAGAATAGAATGAGTTTATCGGGGCTGAGACCCTAGGCCATGCACCCGCTTCAAGCAACACAGAACCTACAACCAGAACAAGGTATAACTTGAGAGCAAAGGGTTTAACGAGCGTTAACCACTCCTGGTCATCTGCCCAAAGCCCTAAGGCCCTATGTCTGCAGCAGCCAGATTCCCAGGCAGCCCCCTACCCTAGTATCAATCTGGCCAAATGATGCTTAACTGATAGCATATCTGAGAGATGATGCTTGAGAGCTTATCTGTATTAACAACACCTGCTGTATACATTGTTGCAAACAGTGTCACAGTACAGCTGCACAGCATGGAAGGCCCTGTTTGATGTGTTTATAGATGTCATGGAATGTATAGCATAAGTTAGGTTAAGATAATAGGGTGATTGTATGGCTTCAATGGCCTTTAGAACTCAAATAAAAGCAACATGAACCTGAACTCTGGTCTGTTTGATGGTGTTAGTGTGTAAGTGGTTTTTTAGTTAGTTTGTAAATTTGTGAGCGAATGGTTTGGAGGCTTTATCGGCTCAATAAAATATCAATCAATTCCGTGTACACAGTGTAGTTTGAGCACATTATGTAACGAGCCAGTCAGTAAGCTCTAATAAATATCAAATATCTCCTGCACACCCATTGTACTCGAAGCATTAGCATTGGCATTGGCATTGGCATTGGCATGAAGCATTGGCCCACAACCAGCACTTACATAGTAATCTTTAGTTTATAACTTACACTAACACAGCCTCTGTCACAGCTGGACCACTAATTGTCACTCACTGACTGTTCCCTTGGATTGTAAGAAAGATCTTTTGTTTCCTCTATAAATAAAAAACTGGACTTCAAGTTACTGTTGAAGTAAGTTGCCTTTTTGGCACACACCTTCGGTAAAGCTAAAAGGAAACAAAGATGCAGCCAACATACACCATCTTGTAACTGGTGAACAGTAACAAACTCACCCTCAAGCAGGAAGACAACATAGTTTCATTGATGTCTATCAAACAAATAGAAGAGCACGTCGTCAATACGTAAGGATGAGTAGCCGTAATTTTTACAGCACAGATTTATGGAATATATCGTCGTACATGATTCATGCCCGATGGGAGGAGAGGACGTTCTACAGGCACGTAATTACAAATGCATCACTGAATCTTGTGGCAACAACTACTACGCAAGTGAGTGACAATTGACTTCTAGAAGTAACAGAGGTCAAGTGTTACAGTATTTGTGTGGCTTTTTATAACGTCTTTGAAACTAATAAATACTATACGGACGAAGAGATTCCAAGGCCTCTTTCTTGTTTCTCATTCTAGCAAACAGCTCGATACTAGAGGAAAAAAGATCCACGTTCTTCAAACGTATTTAAAATACGCCTGTATTCATCCTTGGTGTTCATCCGTACTTTAGACCCAATGTTAGTTATAGGGCTAGGGATAACGCATTTGAGGCTGCAGGAACATACCACGCTCTGTAGAACTAACAACTTTAACATTGACCCTCTAGAAGACAATGCATAATGCAAACCATCACAGATCTTAATTAAAACACACCAAAAAAGTCTACAGTTGGACGCATCCTGCGCCCAGGGTGGAACCACGAGGCATAGGTAGCAACCTTGGCGTTTCAAGTAACAGCTGATATCTTATTCATGATTATTTTTGAACCCTTTATTCATTACATACTTTCCTCACCTGTTCTGTGCCACGCTTGTTGATAAAGTTTCTATAAAATTGGTAAATTATTTATTTAAATTACAAAATAAATACGAAACAAATAAGTAAATTAATTAATATTGGTTGCAGAGCTTCATGTTTGCATTTCTCAATAGCACTATTTTTTAGTGTGAAAGTTTGTCAACCCTTTGAAAACCAACACTCGTGGAACATTTTTATAAGCTAAGCACATAACTGAGTTCTGAAGATATCAATTACTCGGCCGAGCGAGTAACGCTACAGTACATTATTTATTTATATGATTTCTGTCCAATGTTCCACATCGCATTAACCTTCACATTTCACATTCACCTGGTTTGTCTTCCGTGTGTGCCTGTTGCATGCTTTGTGAACACTCAGACGTCCTCATTGCAAGGAGCACCCATCTTTGGCCCTGAAACCACGGCACACAACTTGCGAGAAAACGTGGTCGTAACCTCACACACTGCTGCATCGGTCTCTGCCCATATCTGGATAGACATTTAAGTTCTCCGACGTCAAACGTCGTCCTAGATACTTCAAAGTTCGGTTGCAGCCAGATGGATACACCATCAAGATACCCCTAAAGTTTCCAAACTCTGCACCAGTTAGGTAAAAATACAGACTTTTGACACTCAGTACCCCCAATAGCGTTCAAGTTTGCAAAACCCAAATCAATCGAACAAGAGTCTTCCAACTAGGTATGCACCAAGCTGGAGACACTCTCAGGGTGTGCATAAATTTTCAATAGCTATAAAAGGACCCAACTTTGCCTGTAGGCCTGTTATAAAGACCCCGTGTTAAATATTCTGGCTGCCAATAGCGCCCAACTGAGATAAGCTATGACCCTACGAATAGGCTAGGTGTATTTGGGGGCTAGATACCCCTATGTACCGATTTTTTAGCCCTAAATCATATATGTTTCCAAGGAACAGCAAACCTGTGGGACTTAGTCATATTTCCGGTGCTGGCAACAATGATGAGGAGTGTTTGGCAGTGAAGAATCTGGCAGCAATCACACGACGGTTGGAAGCTATTAGCTGTGTTCACAAGTTTGCATGGACCTGGAGATAACAATAAAATGTGTGTGGGGGGGAGGAACCATTGACACACCCAGTTTCATGATGTCCGCACTACTGGTTTAAGAGAAAAGTCGGAGTTAATACTTTGGCATGCCAAGATGTCTTGCGCATGCCTCGTTTGGGGTACCAGTACCCGTGGGTTTGTCTGAATGCCAACAACTCTTTGTGCCATTCATTTGGCATCATGTCTCAGGTCACAGCGATTTTGGGGAAGAATGGGACAGTTTAAATTTTCCCTGGGTTAGCAGTGCTGATTTGATACGCGCCAACATCAGCGTTGTAATGCAGGGGAAAGTTAAAGTTATCTTATCGGCTCAAAAAATGGCATGGTGGTAGAATCAGATACCAAACAAATGGGACCAAGTTGTGGTGGCTGAACTTATAGGTGGTGGTCACCCCTAATGTAGCTTAGGCAAGGAGAATTAGAACTGCAAGTGTTAGGAAAAATAGGTTAAATCGAAATAATATGCAAATCAATAGAGTGGCATCATAAAATTCGGTGAAGGCATGTGACTAGATTCTCGGCACATTTGAAGCATATCCCTAAGTCCGTACACACAATGTGAGCCGAGCTATTCACAAAATTTGTGTGATCAAGCCCAAATAACATTACGAGTGTTAGCAGTAACCTTTCAGTGGGTGATTTATCCCAACCTATCAGTATGAGCACCATGAAACTTGTTGTCAGAATGGGCCTCATCTTCCCGCACACTTCTAGCCTATCCACAAGTCTGTGCTTTCTCTGTGAACCAATGCTATTCACGAAAAACTTCACATAGGCAAGAGCAAAATTAGATTTGCTAACGAAGAGAAAAATTAAGGTCGTCCTATCGGCATCAGAAATTGGATTCACCTGTAGCCGGATGCCAGATGGTTAGCCGTCCAATTAGCATTGTAACCCAGCCACATGCCACATTTGGTGCGATCCGGACCACTTTCGTTGTAGGGTTTTTTGTTGTAGGGTTTTACGTATTTTGTTGTAGGGTTTTTATTTAATGGCTCGGCTCACAGGGTACACACGAACACGGGGATAGGCTTGAAATGCGGGGGAGGGGGAGCAAAGAGACACATCGCACACCGAGTTTCATGATACCCATACTGTTGGTTTTCGAGCCCCGACCGTTTGACCGATTTCCCGTACCTTCCGTAATGCTACGAAAAGTGCGTCTGGGGTCACCAGCGCTACAGGGTTGGGGCCAGGGCAGCCATCTTCTGGGGCCGTCCATCTAGCATCGTCCCCGGGGCGCATTCCGATTTGGTTGTGGTCTGACCACTTTTCATTTTTTTCTGTTAGCAATGCTGGTTTTGAGTGTACGCAAGAGAAGCCAACACCCGGCTCGCGGCTTTTGTGATGGTCGCCAGGATTTTTCCGAATAGCTCGGCTCACACGGTGCGCACGGATATGGGGATAGGCTTGAAATGTGCGGACGGACGAGGGCTACCCTGACACCGGGTTTCATGATGTCCCCACTGCTGGTTTTCGAGCCCCGATCAATTGACGGCGCGGCCCTACCTTCTGTAATGCTATTTCCAAGTGTCGTCACAGATTTTTTTCAAATAGCGCCGCTCACAGGGTGCGCACGGACATGGGGATAGGCTTGAAATGCGAGGGGCGACGAGACGCATCGTCACACCAAATTTCATGATGCCTACACTACTTGTTTTCGAGCCCCGAACATTAGACCTATTTCCCATACCATCCATAATGCTACAGAAAGTGCCTTTGGGGTAACCAGTGCGAAAGGGTTAGTGCCAGGGCGCCCATCTTCTGGGGCCGTCCATCTAGCATCATTCCCCGGGCACATGCCAATTTTGGCCATGATCCAACCACTTTTCATTTTTTCTGGGTTATAACGCTGGTTCGAGTGTACGCGGGAGAAGCCAACCATTAGGGAGCTGCTCGTGGCTTTTTCGCTTTCTTTTAATAAACCGAAAACTATTCGTCCGATTTTGATAGGGTTGGGTTTGTTAGATCAACCATGAAAAAACCTATCTACCTTCCAAAATTCAGACCTATAGCACTTCTGGTTCGTGATTTGACCTGCGTTGGCAACGCTAGATGCATTGTCCGAAGCGTATATAGGGAGAGTAGTCTCGGTGTAGCTCTGGCTGTACTAACTGTAGTGGCTGTAATAGCTGCCTGATCAAAGTGCGGTTTTGTCCTGTGTCGCCCCGAGAGTGCGTGGATGCATTCGCCATGCCGTGGTCTATTTTGCCTGGTGGTTCAATCGCCTGGGTTAGCAACGCTAGGTGCACTCTCGAACCTGGCGTGGCGGAACCTGGTTTTGCAACCGATCAAAGCAGGATTTGTTATGGCTTTGGCTACACCATGCCGCCAAACCACAATTTTGGCACGGGTTAGGATTCTCGTTTTCGTTAGTAGGAATACCCTTCTTCTGCGTTAGCAATGCTGATGTAGGGGTCCAAATCATAGGTGTGGAGAGAAGTTCGGCGAGCCTGGCAAAGCCACGGTACGTCAAATTCATGTCGGACTTTGGGTTATTGAAGTAGATATGTGGTACGAAAGGGCTTTTGGCAGAATGAGTGCATGTTTGGCCAGAGGAATGCCTATTTTCGGCAGATGATGGGAAAAGAAGGAGCCAAGTCGCATTTTAGCTGAAGGAGTGCCAGATCTTCGGCCGATGATGGGAAAAGCAGGTGCCATGTCACATTTTAGCCTAAGGAGTGCCAGATCTTTGGCAGGTGATGGGAAAGAATGCGCCAGGTCGCATTTTAGCTGAAGGCATGTACCAAGAGTGCCGCCATGTGGGAAAGGCTCCACGCACGGCCAAGTCATGAGGCAGCCGTGGCTTTTGAGGCTGAATGCTCACTCTTTAGCCGAAGTGGTGCCTGACCTTGGGCAGACGATGGGAAAAGAAGGCTCCAGGTCACATTTTAGCCGAAGGCATGTACCTAGAGTGCCGCCAAGTGGAAGAGGCTCCACGCTCGGGCTGGGCACAAGGCGGCTGTGGCTTTCGAGGTTGAATGCTTGCTTTTCAGCTGAAGGAATGCCAGATCTTGGGCAGATGATGGGAAAAGAAGGTGCCAGGTCGTATTTTAGCCGAAGGCATGTGCCTAGAGTACCGCCATGTGGGAAAGGCTCCACGCTTGGCCCAGAGATGAGGCGTATGTGGCTTTCGAGGTGAATACTTGCATTTTCAGCTGAAGGAATGTCAGATCTTCGGCAGATGAAGGGAAAAGAAGGTGCCAGGTCGCATTTTAGTCGTAGGCCATGCCGCAAATGGCCTGCAGACAAGAGTCGATCGCAAATCGGTGCTAGGCGTGAATGCTTGCACGCAATGCTGCTCATAAGTGCTGAAGGTAGTGAAGACTTATCCGCAACAAAACACCCTTTGGTATCGGGGGCTGAGAGCTAGGAACAGGTGTGCCGATGACAACAAATGGTTTGCAGACGTGCCCGCTATCACGCAAATAGCAGATGAGCCGATCATAACGTTGGGTTGGTTCCCCAAAGAACTGAGCAGAACTGACGCAAGGGTGGGGAAACTTTGTCGCATCAGTCGATGATAGTTTCCAAAGAATAGGGGTATTTGTCTGAGGACGCACCACCTCATATGCAGAGATTGGGCTGTCTCACCCGACTAGTGGGATCTCCCTTATTCCATGTTGGCACGAACACACGGGCATACTAGGCCCCTGTCCACCGCTGGTCAGGACACAAACAAACCGACACCCTCCACAGTCCCTTCTGGACATCTGTATCAACAAGGCGGCAAGTTGTTGGTGACCATGTTAGGACAAAGGAGTGGTTGTCCAGTCTACAAAGCCAATATAAGATGTGATCGCAACATAGGTCAGAAGGCATTGTCGTAACATTCGTGGAGCCGCAGTATATTTGCTGTCGCTTAAGTGATAGTCTACTCTCTCCCGTATGTAACAACAGTCTTTTCTCTGGTCCTTCTTGAAGATTTTCTAAAAGTAGGTGTTGCTTCTCTTTGAATGATTTTCCACTCGTTTGTGCATCGTTTTCCGTTGCACAGAGGCAGCCCACACCGATGCATATGCGGCGAATCAACCCCCCGGCACCCTAAGCGTTTCCTTTATATTCCGGAATGCCGGGTGAGCTGACTGCTTTTTGCTGCGGCCAAAAATTATGGTGCAGAGAATTTGGCTTAGAAGTAGTGAGTTCATTGGAAACTTGAGCTGATTGAGCAAGTGGGTCAGAATGCCGGAATTTGTGGCTTAGTCCAAGTTCCTCTGGATGTCAAAGATTTATCGGATAGCAACGCCAGGTGTACTCTCGAACAAAGCACGGCTGACAGATCAAAGCACGATTTTTTCAGGCATTGGCTACTTCATGCCGTCAACCCGCACTATGGCACGGGTTATTGATTCTCGTTTTCGTTAGTAAGAATACCCTTCTTTTGCATTAGCAATGCTGATGGAGGGTTCCAAATCATAGGTGTGGAGAAGAGTTTGGCGAGACCGAAAAAGCCACGGTACGCTAAATACGTATCGGACTTTAGGTTTTTGAAGTAGACATGTGGTACGAAAGGACTTTTGGTAGAATGTGTGCATCTTTGGCCGGAGGAGTGCCAGATCTTGGGCAGATGATGGGAAATGAAGGCGTTAAGTTGCATTTTAGCCGAAGGTATATTGATAGAGTGCCGCCACGTTGAAATTCTCCACGCTCGGGTGAGGCACAAGGTGGATGTGGCTTTTGACGTAGAATGCTTGCTTTTCAGCCGAAGGAGTGCCAGATCTTGGGCAGATGATGGTAAAAGAAGGTGCTAGGTCGCATTTTAACCAAAGGCCATGCCGCAAATGGTCTGCAGATGAGAGGTGATCATGGCCTAATGGTAGGCTGCAAACCAAAGGCATGAATTCTGGCACGCAATGCCGCTCCTCGATGCCGAAGGTATTGAAGACTTATCCGCAACAAAACGGCCTTTGGTGTCGGAGCTGAGGGCACGGAACAGGTACGTCGACAGCATCAAATGGCTTTTGGATGTGCCCGCTATCACGCAAATGGTCTGGAGACGAGAGCCGATCACGGCCCAAAGATATGCTGGCAACCAAAGACATGAATTTTTGCATGCAATGCCACCCTTGGTGCCAAAGGTACTGAAGACTTATCCGCAACAAAACGCTCTTTGGTGTCGGCTAAGTCCAAGAATTGATGATGGAAACGTGAGCTGACTGAACATTTTGGTCAGAAGGCTAGGTATGAGGCTGATGACTGACAGTGCCCGATGATTCAATATATGAGGGCATGAACGTTAGCTGCCCAGCCCTACCGTAATCTTGCTCCATCGGTTTTCGGCCATGGGCGGGTAGGGAAGGATAGCATGCTGAGCAAAAGACAGGACGGAGGAGAGGTCTGATGAGTGAGAGTGCCCGATGATTCAAAGTATGAGGGCATGAACGTTAGCTGACCAGCCCTACCGTAATCATGCTCCATCGGTCTTCAGGCCATGGACGGGTTAGCAAGGGTAGCATTCTGAGCAAGAAACAGTACAGAGGTGTGGAGACGTTCGGTCTGATTAGTGAGGGTGTCCAATGATTCAAAGTATGAGGGCATGAACGTTACTTGCCCAGCCATGCCGTAATCTTGCTCCGTCGGTCTTTGGGCTATAGGCGGGTAGGTAATGGTGGCAGCTGAGCGGTAAACAGAAGAGCCAGAGACACATTCTGCCTTTCCAGCGCTGACAGAGATCAGCCCCTTGTGGTTACGTGATCTTGATGTGCACTAAATGAAAGTCGGTTGAAGTGAGATGTGGTTTGAAAGCAGTAGAAGCGAGACTTGGTGATTCCTGACACGTTCAGAGAGAAGCGAGTGACTTGTGGTCCCGACACGTTCAGTCTTTACAGCACTTATAGAGATCGGCCCTTCGTGGTTACGTGATCTTGACGTGCACTAAATGAAAGCAGTGTTTGATGGTCCTGATATGTTCAGTCTTTCCAGCACCGATAGAGATCGGTCCTTTGTGTTACATGATCTTAACGTGCACTAAATGACAGCATTGTTTGTAAACATCGGCCATGTCCTTGGCGGTCATATTTGAGTGAAACTGGGAGTCCATATTGCTTCTGCCTTCCTGGTCAGGTCGAAACCTTACCCTTATGATCGTCGTTCTTGTGATTCTGGAACCCTAAGTAGCCCAAATGACTCGTGGTCACGAACGGGGTTGGAGGAAGATTACTTCTGAATAGCAATTTAAGCCACACATGCTAACAAACCTAAGTCAACTTCAACCATGAAGGTTCAGACCAACGCTGGAGGAGAGAGAGAAGGCTCTCAGAGCGTTGAAAAGTAGGCCAAAGGAATGTCATATGGCATCACGGTGCGAATGGGAGAGCTGGTTAGCACGTCCGAAACACGCGGATGTGCTATTCTCCCATGCCAAGAAACCTGCTGAGAGTGGAGGGTTCTGTGTCGCCGTGCAGACCCGCCAAATCACTCTAAAGCACCTCGGTGTCCTAACTGAAGGAGTACTGGGTGGCAACAATTACTGACTTGCTTTCTGCGGTTTGAGAACTCTACGTCTTCTTTGGATGGTTCGGGGGCACGAAGGACGGGTTAGCTGCTACGATGACGGAGTGTGTTTACTTTTTTCGGCTAAGGCACACGAAGTCGGATAGCATCATCGGTCTGTGTTTACGTCTTCTTTGCATGGTTCAGGCACATGACTGGTAGTGCAGGCAGGTCATTTCAGATCGGGTACTTTGAAGGAAGGAGTCCCTGGGTTTGGCTAAATTCCATCTTTTACATACACTTTGGTACTCGATGAATTCTTCGAAGGAAAGGCGGCGTGTCTTTTTATTTATTGATTGCTGGAACTCCCGGCAACCCCGAACGTAACGCCAGGGGTTAATATAAATTGTGTTTTTCCCTACCACAGAGGGATAATGCGCAGTAGCGCTGATTAAGGCATCGAGCAGTGTCCCGCACATTGCCGAATGCATGCACTGGGGAAGGGCGGCTGTCTCGTGAAGCTGTGTTCCTGGCCGCGTTTTAGCAAAGCGTGCCTGAACCCATAAGAGTTGGGATTGAGAGAGTTCTGTAAGATGATTTGATTCTTTGATACCGTGTAAATGCACGTACGAATTAAATGAAAGTAAGGAGGGCAAAGATTGCTTGAAAGTTGAATGGAAAGCGAGGTTCTGCCGAAGTGATGCTGGGCAAACCTGGAGAAAAATGCAAAAACCACAAATGTGCTCAGTATGCGACACACGGAACGGAAAAGCCAATGGGCTCGAAATTGGAGACACTACCCATCATCTTGACTGAAAAGAGTGTGACACGAAATAACGATATTCAGGAGTTGCTTGAGACTTAACTGATGATTTGTTGATCTTGCTGTGCGACGTCGCCGGAAGGTGTTAGCACTTGGACGCCGGAGGCATGACATTTCGGGGGCATGCCATGATCCTTTGGCTTTGGCCTTAGACGTTGGGTGTGTCGTCAACAGACCGCCGGCAAATGCATTTAAAGGACTGGATCAGCACTGAGGAAGAGCATTGATGCCTTGTCTGGGCCCATCGAACACTTACTCCGTTGGTCTTTGATTGTCCCGTAATTCTTCAGATGATTCGGACACACTGGCTGAGTGGCGGGTACGCAAGGGTAGAAGCCTAGGAATATCTGAAGAGCTTAGAAATGGTGTTTGACTGGAGACTTACTGGCGTAGTAGTCTGGCTGCCCCTCTTGCGCTCAGAACTGGTTCGGGATGGTGTTGGCTGCAGTTCTGTGAGTCTGGTGAGTCCTTCTGAAAGAGTTTGAACATTAGCGGCTTGGCCCTACTGTAAGCTTCTTCCATCGATCTTCGGGCTATGGACGGGTACGCAAGGGTAGCATGATGAGTCGTGTTCGAGCTGGAGTATGCAGACGATCCTAACAATTGCCTCGTGCCTCTGGATCTTGGGTTTGGATTCCTAGGCAGCAGTCGAATCAGTTGTGGCTCATGTGCTCCTTGAGTTTGGGATGTGTTGGCTGTTGGCGAAAAAGTAGTCTGGTGACAAGCTCCTGGAAGAGTTTGGTCCGGCTTGGCCCTACCGTAAGTTTCCTCCGCAGTCTTCGGGCTATGGACGGGTACGCAAGGGTACCATGTAGAGCCGTGTTTGAGCTTGAGTGAGTGGACGATCCTAACTTGCTTGCTTTCATGCGTTTGTGTCTTGGGCTTAGAGCGCGTGATCTGTGGCTGACCTGCGAAGCTTTGTTTTGCTTCTGATGGATGTCGTTTGAGTAGTGGAAAAACGTGCCCTTGCATGTGGCCGGAGGCTTGCCGACTTGCTGCGTGGTTTGTGTATCATGCTCTTCTTCTCCGGAAAGTTGTAGGGTACTGCCGGCAAAAAGGATTGCCATCGTGCTTCTGTAGGAGGCTGTTACTGAAGAGTTACCTGGTTGATCCTGCCAGTAGTCATACGCTAGTCTCGAAGGTTAAGCCATCCATGTCCAAGTTCATGCCGAATTATGGTGAAACTACTAATGGCTCAATAAATCAGTTATGGTTCCTTAGATCGTACCATCCTACTTGGATAATTGTGGTAATTCTAGAGCTAATACATACCGTCCAGCTCCAACCTTCGGGGATGAGCGCTTTTATTAGAACAAGACCAATACAGATCCGAATGGGTCTGTTCCCATTTCGTTACTCTGGATGACTTGGAGCCGATCACACGGTTTTAGCACCAGCGACGCATCTTTCAAATGTCTGCCTCATCAACTGTCGATGGTAGGTTATGCTCATACCATGGTTTTTAAGGGTAACGGGGATTCAGGGTTCGATTCCGGAGAGGGATCCTGTGAAACAGCTACCATATCCAAGGAAGGCATCAGGCGTGCAAATTACCCATTACCGGCACGGGGAGGTAGATATGAGACGTATGCCAAGTCAGTCTTGGCCGACCTATCTCTTCGGTGGTGTGATACTGACCATAAATACGTCGTAGAAATAGTGGAGGGCAAGTCTGGTTCCAGCAGCCGCTGTAATTGCAGCTCCAATAATATAGATTAGAATGTTAAAAAGCTTGTAGCTGGATCTTGGTTTCAGGGCGGCCGGTCACCTTTGGTTGCAGTTGCCGTCCTCGTAGTCTCACGATCAGAATGCCGTGGCCCACCACTGGCCTCATACTAGCACGGCAGGCTGGTAACGATTTTACTTTGAACAAATTAGAGTGCTCCAAGCAGGCGAGTCCTCGCCCGCATAGCCAAGCATGGAATAATGGAATAGGACCTTAGTAATGATTAACAGGGACAGACGGGGGCATCGTACCACGGCGTGATAGGTGAAATTCTTGGACCACCGTGGGACATACCGAAGCGTTAGGAGTTTGCCAAGAACGCTTTGATTAATCAAGAACGAAAGTTAGAGGTTCGAAGGCGATCAGATACCGCCCTAGTTCTAACCATAAACAATTACGACCAGCGAACCGCTGGGTTCGTCCGATGACTCGGCGGGCAGCTTCCAGAAAACCAAAATGTGAAACGTAAAGTAATTGGTGGAAGGGTACCACGAGGAGTGGAGCCTGCGGCCTAATTCGACTCAACACGGGAAAAATCACCCGGCTCTGACACTGGAATGATTGACAGACTGAGAGCCCTTTCTTGATTCAGTGGGTGGTCGTGCATGGCCGTACAGCCACTGACGTGAGCTGGCAGTTATTTCTGTATGAAACTGGCGTGAGTCTCGCCTTTAACTAACCGAGGAGACTATGACCGACTTTTTAGAGGGATTTGCGGAGTTAAAGTCGCATGAAAGAGAGCCAGTACAGGTCTGTGATGCCCTTAGATGTCCGGAGCTGCACGTGTGCTACAGTGGACTATTCAAAGAGTTTCCTGGTCAGAGAGGATTCCGGGAAATCTTAGAATATAGTTTGTGGTTGTGATCAGGGTCTGCAATTCTTCCCGTGAACCAGGAATTCCCAATAGGCCCGAGTCAGCATCTCGTGTCGAATATGTCCCTGCCCTTTGTACACACCGCCCGTCGCTACAACCCAATGATGACTAGTTGAGTACCTTGGACTGATGTGGCTGCGGGTGGCCCTCGGGTCATTCTGCTCCATGTTGTGTGCTGCTCTGTGTCTGGGGAACATCGATGTCGAGTACGATAATCGGGAAGAGAGAGGTAACCCAGGGCCTGCCTAAAATGTTTCTCCGTCAGGTCTTTGATCGTCCCGAGATTCTCCGGAATCTCTCGGGTGCACTGGCTATGTGGTGGGTACGTAATCGGCAGTATACTGGACTTGCAAAGAGAGAGAGAGTTACCCCAGGTCCTACCAATACTGTTGCTCCGTCAGGTCTTTGATCGTCCCATGATTCTCCTGAATCTATCGGGCGCACTGGCTATGCGATAGGTACGCAATCGGCAGTGTACTGGACTTTTGGCGAGAAAGTTTCCAATTCCCCTCGGTGTCTCTGTGACTTGGATGTGGAGTAGTCGTTATTGTGTTTGCTGGTGTCGGTCTCGTACTGTGCATCGGCGATGCGATCGGCCAGGGCAGATGGCAGTGTCGTGCGTATCGTGCGTGTCATGGGGATTAGTTCTTGTGACTAAACCTGAGTGGCGCAAAACCGTAAGGTGTGAGATCCGTCAAACCTGGTCAGCGTATCACCATCTCGCTTCGATGACAGCACGGCATAACTCGGCATTGGTTGGTTTGTTGGTGTGTTCGGCATGTGGGTCCTTTGTTTTAAGCTGGTTGGAGCCATTGGACTAGTAGCGATGCTTTGATTATGTATCGTTGGGTCCTCGCCTTCGGGCTTGGATCTGCCATTCTGATGTGGAGTTGAGCTATTGGACCGGTGGCGATGAACACTCGGCGATGAACACTCGGTGATGAAGACTTGGCGATGATAAGCACTGTGGCCCCAACGTTCTAGGCTGTTCGAGCAGTTTGGACTGGTGGCAACACTTTGGTGGTGAGCAACGGACCCCCCCAGTTGCGAGACTGGTGCAAACGTAAGCTGTCCCATCGGCGATCCCCCAGTTTTCTTGTGAGGATGGATCCCTTGCCTTAGGTACGACATTTTGTTCTAAGCTTGTCGAGCTGTTTGGACTAGTGGCTTTGGTGGAGATTGGTACGCCTTTCGAAACCGGCTGTTAGACCGAGTAAGCAAGACGAATGATGAGCATTCTAGTCCTTTGGCTGCACTGTTCCTAACTGGTTAAACTGTTTGGACTCGTTGGCTTTGGTTATAGGTCTTGCCGGTAGGCCCCATTCCATAGTCAAACTGGACCGAATTGCGAGACTGGTGATGAGCTGTGTAGTCCTCGATGTTGGGCTCGATGTTCTAAATTATGTTGGAGCTGTTTGGACTAGTAGCTTTGCTTGGTGAAGATTGGGATGCCTTTCTAAACTGGGTTGAGCCGTTGGAATGAGTAGCAAAGACTTGGTGGTGAACAGTCGTTCCCCTTGAGGGTGCGCTGTCTCTGAGCTGCCCCTCTTGTGTTCAAAACTGGTTCGAGATGCTGTTGGCTGCAGGCCTGTGAGCTTAGTGAGTCCTGCTGAAATAGTTTGCGGCTTGGTCCTACTGAAACTTGCTCCGTTGGTCTTCGGGCTATGGCCGGGTATGCATGGGGAGCATGTTTAGCATGTTCGTACTTGAGTAAGTAGACGACTCTAACTTGATTGCCTCGTGCCTCTGTGTCTTGGATTTGGATTGGTCTCTGAGCTGGTCGGAGCAGTTGGACTAGTGGCAACGCTTTGGTAGCGAGTGGTATGCCATTCCGAACTGGAGTTGAGCCGTTGAACCAGCAGCAAGGAATTGGCGACGAGCCGCGTGACCCCACTGGCTGATATGCCAGTCATGTGCGTCTTGGCATTTCTGAGTTCAGGATGTGCTGGCTGTGGGCGAAAGAGTCTGGTGATGTGCTGCTGAAAAAATTTGGACTTTAGCGGCTTACCCCCACCATAATCTTACTCCGTCGGTTTTCAGGCTATGGGTGGGCAGGTAAGGGTAGCATGCTAAGCCATATTCTGAGCTTTGAGTAAGAAGACGATCCTGACTCATTGCCTCGTGCCTCTGTGTCTTGGATTAGCAGTGCCTTAGCCGCTCTGTGTCTGGGAAATATTGATGTCGAGTGCGAGAATCGGGTGTGAAAGACTGTGCGCCCAGGGCCTACCATTTATGTTACACCGTCAGGTCTCTCATCGTACTGTGATTCTTCAGAATCTCTCCGGTGCCCTGGCTATACCGCGGGTAGGTTACATGTAGTATACTGGGCTTGGACTGTTTGAGTGAAAGAGCGAACCCGTGGCCTGCCAATTATGTTACTCCGTCAGGTCTTTGATCGTCCCGTGATTCTTCGGAATCTCTCGGGCGCACTGACTATACGGCGGGTAGGTTACTTGTAGTATACCGGGCTTGTTGCAAGAAAGAAATTCCCGATTCCCTGCGGTGTCTCTGTGACTTGGATGTGGAGTTGTTATTTGCTAGTGTTGGTCTTGTACTGTGCATCGGTGATGCTATCGGCCAAGTGGCAACGTTGTGCGAGGCGTAGGGATTAGTTCTCGTTACTAAACCTGGATGGCACATCAACATTCCGCCCGGAAGGGATAAGAGCACGGCATAATTCGGCATTGGTTGGCTTGTTGATGTGGACGGCGTGTAGGTCCTTCGTTTAAAGCTGGTTGCAGCCATAGGACTAGTAGCGATACTTCGGTGATGAGTGGGTGGATCCTCGCCTTCGGGCTTGGTACTGCCATCCTGATCTGGAGTGGAGCCATTGGACTGGTGGCAAAAGAATTAGCTGATGGGCACTGTGGTCCCGACGTTCTAGGCTCGTCGAGTTGTTTGGACTGGTGGCGACGCTTTGGTGGTGAGTGATGGATCCCCTTGCCTTCTTGCCAGCAGATCCCCGTTCTAAACCGGAGTTGACCCTTCGCACCGAGTTGCGAAACTGGCGCAAACGTAAGCATCGACGATCCCCCAGTCTTCTTGTTAGGATGGATCCCTTGCCTTTAGGACCACGTTTCGTTCTAAGCTCGTCAAGCTCTTTGGACTAGTGGCTTTGGTGGAGATCGGCACGCCTTGCAAAACCGGCTGTTGGACCGAGTAAGCAAGATGAGTTGTGAGCACTCTCGTCCTTTGGTTACACTGTTCTGAACTGGTCGAGCTGTTTGGACTAGTGGTTTTGTTTGTGGGGTTTGCTGGCGGACCCCACTCCATGTAAGTCAAACTGGACCGAATTGCAAGACTGGTGATGAGCTGTATAAGTCCTCAATGTTGGGCTCGATGTTCTAAACTAGCTTGGAGCTGTTTGGACTAGTGGCTTCACTTGGTGAAGATTGAGATGCCTTTCTAAACTGGGTTTAGCTGTTTGATTAAGTAGCAAAGACTTGGTGGTGAGCACTCGTTCCCCTAGAGGGTGTGCTGTTTCTGAGCTAGTCGGAGTAGTTGGACAAGTGGCGACACTTCGGTGGTGAGTGGTACGCCATTCCGAAACGGAGTTGAGCCGTTGGACCGCCGGCGAAAACTTGGTGACGAGCAGCCTAGCCTCGCCTACGGGATTGGATGGTTCAAAGCTTGGAAGGTTGAGCCATTTGGACTGGCTTTGGCAGTGAGCTGTGGGTTCGTCCTGTGGCACATCACCAGGACCTGCTGCTGGACCTAGTGGTGATAGTGGCAATGAGCCCTTTAAGCTCGAAGAGGTAGTAGCAGGAGTCTCTTGGAACTGGCTGGAGTAGTAGGACTAGTGGCTTCATTGTGGTGACGAGTGGGACGCCATTCTGAACTGGAGCTGACCCATTGGACCTGCAGGAAAGACTGATTGGAAGTTCTTGAAGGGCAGTCATTTCAAACGTTGCTAGTGCTAGACTAAAGTGGGCGTATTCATGAACTAGCTGTCTGAAAAGGTGGCTAGGTGTCAAACATTGGTACGGTCGTGTTTTTTGACGAGTTCCATCAAAGTCGAATAGTTGGAAAAGTGTAGTGATCCACCCGAGCCCGTCTTTCCTTCTGGTCTTGAAGGTTATGCAATTGATGACTGTGGATCATGAGGGTGTGGTGGCGGCCCAAGACCACTACTCCCTTACTTACTAACTGACAAGCATGAGGATGACCCTTACTGGATGATGACTTGGTGACTGGGACTTTGTATTTAGGTATGGACTTGGTCTGGACCATCCCTGAATCAAAAGAGACCTGCATACTAGCCAAGCTCCGCAATGATGGAGTTTGGCTTTTTACCCTTAAATTGGTGACGGTTAACGTCGCAACACCCAGAAAATTTGGCTAAGTCCAAGTCTAAATCCGCAATAAGGCGGAGCTTGGATTTTTTTCTGACCCCAAAATGGTGACGGTTAACATCGCAACACCCGGAAAATTGAGCTAAGTCCAGATAACCAAGTGTGGCCAGACCCCGCAATGAGGCAGGGTTTGGCTTTTTTTTCTGACCTTTTTTCATTACCCCATATGGTGACGGTTAACATCGCAATACCCGGAGAATTTGGCTAAAGTCACACCCAAAGAAAACCCCACACCCCGCCGTCACCTGAGACCTGGCATTCTTCGCGGTTTCAGACTCCCGTTGAGTCCCTGAAGCCATGACGAATACTGGGTACAGTGGCAGTGATGTTTGGGGCTTTTAGTCTTTTCCTGAAAAGTGAAAGTCACAGTTAGGCAAAGGGAAAACATAATTCTAGTCAAAGTTTACAAGGTTTAATTGGCATTGGCTGTACAAAGCTATACAAGTTTAATGAAAATTCTGCCTAAAAATCGAGATCCAGGCGATCTTGATGCAACTGCCAGCAAGTTCGTCCACCGTGCCTTCTTCTCGAGCATTTGTCCGTGCACACATTCATGCGACAAGTGGCGCACCACCAGATGGTCTCGTGCTGTTCCTGTCTCTACTTCCTGCACACCTGGCATCCGCGGCTCCTCATACTCTTTTCGTGGTGATGACTGGTTCCCAAGACGGCTGGAAGTCTCATGGGGCATGCCTTGCGTACTACGAATGATGAGTTGGTTAGCCAGCGATCTTCGGTAGGTCAGCTCAGAGTGTTTGCCGGCCTTTTCGAGGCCGCAGACCATGACCATGTTGAGGGTGGCGTTGACGAGAATCAGGTTGAGTTTTTGGAAGAAGAGGTACCGGTGCCATCTTATTGACCTACTGTCGACACAGAACGAGAAGATGAGGTGATTGGCCTTGTCCACGCTGTTCATGCACTCCGTGTAAGTGGTGGCTGCCGGTGGGCAAGCGACTAGGTATTTCTGGCAACCGATGAGTCTTCTGGCGGTACATTTTCCGGCCAAGGGATCCAGGTGGGTGCTGAGTAGAGGGACGGCCTTGGTGTCACACTAGATGCTCAGCAGAAGCCGGCTGCTCTGATGCAGGGTACTGTTCCCACGTTGGTGTTCCTTCTTGAATTTACGCAACTCCACCGTTACCTCATATGGCATTCCGGCAGCATTGGCGTGTAGGATCTACATGCGAAGGTTCCTAGATTGCCGTAGAGGATCTCAAACATCAGTGCCAAAGTGAAGCGGTTGTTGCAGACGATGGTGTAACCCTGGTTGAAGTAGTAGCACGCGGTGTAGATCGTAGTGTGAGCCATCTTGTTGTTCTCGATTTCCTTGGCAGGGTCAATGGCCATGTGGCGCTTTTTTCCAATGTGTGCCTTGTCATTGAGGATGTAACCGTCGAACGGGTCACAGAGAGTGACGTGTTCAAAGCCAACCTTGGTGGGCTTCTTGGGCTTGCATTCCTTGATCTTGGATCTTCCAGTGTTTGCTGTCATGGACTCGTCTATGCAGAGAACTACCCTGGGGTTCCTGCACTTGCAGAATGCCTAGTTGATGGCCTTCATCATTGGTCGCAACTTCACTATTGCGTCCATGTCCTCCTTGGCCTTCTGCTCTTCCATGGCTTACCTGGTCGTAGGCGATGCAGTCTGGGGATCAGTACAGGTGAAGGACGGTTCTTCGAACAGCCGAAAGTTGTTCCAAATTTGATTGAACCTTGTTCTGCTCATGGTCGATCTGATGGAGTGGTTTCCCAGGTCTGGGAATGTGGACCAATACTTCGTCATCGTCGGCAAGTCGTTATAGCCCATGATTACCAGTATTCCAAAGAAAGCCAGAAACTCGTCTTTCGTCAATGGTACCCACATGGGAGTTGGATGTGGTTTTTTCCGTTTCAGCAATGTTTGGCAAGCTTGCATGGTTGTCGTTACTGCTGGGTCTTAGTTGGAGTTGGAGCTGGAAGTGGCCGCTGCTTGTTCCCCTGGCTGAGGGACTTGTGACAAGACGACCTTTGATCGTGTATCCTTGGCAGCTGGCTCTTGGCTAGAGTTGGAAGTGGACCCTGCTTCTTCCCTTTGGATTTGTGCCGGCTGGTTCGGCGACATTGACGACGAGGAATCTGACTGGCTCCTGAGTTTCTTGTCCACCTCTGCACACATCTGCTCTAGCACCAACCGTCCTGTGCTCGGATCTTCTGGGGGTTCTGTGCTCGGATTTTCTGGGGGTTGTACTGGTGGAGCGCTTGGCTGAAACTTGTTGGCTGAAACGGTGATTGACATATTGGGTTATCCTGGCGCGGTGCATCTTCTGGGGGTACCTATTTCGTGAAGGCAATAGTCGTTTCCTTTTTTGGCACGGGGGTAGCTCGGGGAATATCGGTGGTGGGCCTGGTATTATTGGGAACATATTACTTTTGTAGATCTTGTCGTACAGTAAGACTCGCCAACGTCGTTTCGTGGCTTCTAGTTTACTCGGTTCCAGTAACTGTGGCGGTGATTGTGGCGGTGGTGGCTCGACTACTCTGGCTATCATTGTGGTGGCTCTTTTGTCTTCCTCCTCAAACGAAACGATGCAGATTACCTCCTTGGATTCTTTACAATGACTTATGAATCTACCTGAAAGACCCCGAGGAATGGAAACGAGTCCTCTTTTGGTTCGTCTCATGAGTGGCTGTGGCTGCGATGTTGCGACCTGGCTTTTGACTTGCGATTTTGGCTGGATCGCAGTTCTCTGATCGACGAGACTTCCTCTGCAGGTGTGGGACGACGTAGTAGGACCGACCAAACGGGCTCTTATGTTGGAAACGTCACTTCTGATGATTGCAGTGTCGGGCAATTTGGCATTGGCATGGGAGTAGTAGGCAAGGTATCTGTTAAGTTTGGCAGTCGTGGTGGGCTGTCTTGCCTTAGCGGTCGTGGTGGACTGTCCCTCCTTGTTTCTTCCTCCTTACTGCTGGTCGTCGTATGGTAGGCGTCAGCATCGTCCTCTGACTCGGTTTCTTTTACTTCTTTGTCTAACTTATCCTCATCATTGACTGATTCCTGGCTGCTGCCTTCTTAGTAATCCTCATTTTCCTCGCAGTAATATGGTTACTCTGATTCGTCCTCCTCCCTGGCCACATCTGATTCTGGCATCGGCGGCTGTGCTTGGCTTGACCTGGCTGCTTTTTCCATGTGGACGACAGGTTGTGGTATTCCCTGCTGTGGTTCACTCGGAATTCCAGTGAGTGGCAAAAACCGGCAGTAAGTGATTCAGGGTGGTGATGGACATGGTGTTAGTGGTGGTGGAACCAATGACTCGACTGTTGTGTTGGCCACGGCGTTATTGTCCTCCACGGCCGATGGTTCCTCGTGAGTTGAAGTCCCTGCATTGTTTGTTGGCCCTGGTGCGTTGGCTGACGTGACGTTCCATTTGCTGCCTTTGGCATTGCTAGCCCTGTCTACCATGAATGGGTTGTCCTCCTTACAATGAAATCTGCGGTCTCCCCAAATAATTCCATGAAAAAATCCAACTCCTTGCTCTTCCGGTTGCATCTGCCAATGTAGCCTATTGGAGGTCTGGAGAAACCTTTCTTGTCCTGGTAATCGCTCAGCTCTTCAGTCCAAACCCCATGAAGTTGCCGCCGAGTCTTGCCGGCCCTAGATTTCTCTACTACGGGGTAGCTGGGAAAATCGTCCATCGGTGCGGCTGCAGCCGTCATCCTGTCTGCCCGCTGCTGGTCGAAAAAATGATTTGCATGTGGTGGGTAGGCCGTTATATATGGCTTCGTGTAACCACTGCACATCGCTTCTGCTCAAATGTATGTATGATCGTGAAGTAGTTGCCACATCACGCAACCTTGTGCAATATTGTGCAACACCCGCAGAACCCGCATCCGGGTGCTGGATATCAGGATGTGATTTCACCACGCGGAAACAGGAGCCGGTCGTGAAGGGCAATGGGCCGGAGATTGCCAGACACTGCAAGTGATCATCAGTTGTGTGCTTTTCGATAAAGCCGCGTGCCGTTGTTGTGAACATGGTGTTTGGCATCGGAAATTTGTGGGCAAGACGGACAAGCCCACGCCTTGCTGCCCAACATTCGGGATCGAGGCCAAAAAACCAAACAAGGCAGGAAACAACATGAGAAAGGAGTGGCAGAGTGATTGTCGGATGGAGAATGGAATTTCCGAGGGAAAGGCTACATAATGGACATGTTACGTGGATCCCAGTTTGCTGGACGTTCCCGAAACAGTGTTGCCGAATGGATAGTAATACAAAAGTTACGGGTGTTGTAACAGTCGTAATGCTAATCAAAATATCATTATGAGTGTTATAGACAAAGCCAGGTACCACCGCTTGATTAACTAAGATAATACAAATATAGCATACATTGCCATAGGGGGTCTACCATTGCTACTGGCAGGGATAGTTAGGAATGCATAATACCATATCTTCAGATTTTTCTCCGTCGGCAAGTCTTTCCAGGTTAACGTTGGACTGGAGTAATTTTGGATCTCAATGTTGTTTGTTGTTTTTCTCGCACTCAGGATTCTCTTGAAGGGTAGTGTTCTGATGTGCTTGCTATTATCGGGTATCATACAGAGCAGCATGTTCTCCTTGATGGGCAAAATATCTTTTTGCTGGCTGACTGGGTCAACTATATTTCTAAGGTCTTGCGGGAGGTCCTTCGAAGAATTCATTAAGAGCCATTATATGCCTGCTCCATGGAAATGAGCTTCCAGTCAGACACATTTTCATACACCAGACAGCACTACATCAGGTCCTAAAAGCATTTTTAGGACACATTGGAAAGAAGTTGTCCACATTTGAAAGTTGTTAAATTTGAGAAAATATTCTCATTGTATAATCCGTACGCGATTTGTAAACTGGGCGTGGCTTAAAAAATATCGTTTGTCCACTCCAGTACAACACCATGACTAGCATCATGGGTAAAATAAACCGCTAGCACAGCAGTCACAAAATGGCGTCTTTGAACGCATCTTCAATCGGGAAAAGAGGTAAAATGATTCACAGCCAACTAGGGAAATTATTTGGAATCTATTTGTATCTGCGAAGCAAGGAACCAACTAAGAGCAAGCACACCGTTTCTTGAGAAACTTCGGATGCAATAAAGGTTTCTTTCAGTTGTGTTGAACAAATAGTTAACGAAGGCACGCAACTACTCGCCAAAACAAGTGCTACTCCAGCCACAGCAGAGGCTACTGTGCTACAGTTACGCGGTTCATGACGGCAGCGAAATAACAGCCAAAGGCGCCAACGGTAACAAGCTTGGACAACTTTAAACTGTCTGCCGCTCGAGCAGCAATAACTGAAATTCACCAAGAAGGTAATTATCCAAATCCTAATGTTTTGGCCAAGTGGAAATCGAAGATGGGAGAACTTCCGTGGCATTTTATCATGAAAAAAAAATTTCGGATGAAATACGGAAAATGCAACACAGCAATTTTACATAAAAGAGTCCAGAAATTGTTGCCCAGCATCGCCGATTTTTATGTCAGGTACGAAGTACTCCGTCTCATTTACAGGTTTTACAGTATTTATTTGAATGAAACTTGGATGATGAGCATCACGGGCGCGAACGCCAATGGCAGTTAAAGAAACGGCGCACCAGACTCACAGCTGACAGTGCAAATGACGGCTTGGCTGGTCGCCTTATTCCGATCGGAAAGGGCCGAAGACTCATTCTGCTACACACCAGCAGCCAGGATGGTTTTGTTAAAGATGACATGCTTCTTCTCCGAACTGGATTTTCCCCCAAGCTGTGAACAAACAGCTCTTTTCAGACTAAAAATGAAAAGATCTGAAATTTGTACTGTTTCACAAATAAATTGTTACAACAGTCACAAGTAAAACACACTACTTCCTTAACTTTTTTTTTAGCTTCACAATGAATTAAAATGTAAAACCTACGTTTTATTTTTTTATTTTTTACCGTCTGACCCTAAATACAAAGAGGCGGGGAGGGGGGGGTAGGGAGAAGAAATACCCAAAAGACAGTGGCGAACGTTTTAAAGAAAATAGTAAATACGTACATTTTTCCAATGATTTTATGCCCCACGGCTCGATATTGGGGTGGGGGGAGCCCTTTTACCCCACCATCCTTATTTAGGCCACTGCTGAAAGGGCCTGAGTCGGAAATTACGGCAGTAAGTGGAAGAAAACCGAGGCTACAATGAGATTCGGTAAGAAAAAAAGTATTTTCTTTTTTTGGAATCCAGCCTGAAATTTATCTTATAACCCCCCAAATAGTTTTTATTGTCTTCAATTCCCCCTGATTCCCTATTGATGGAGAAAGCCTTTAATAAAATAACAAAACCATGATCACAGACAAGCGTTGGTGCAGTCTATAGATAGTCACAAGGCACACCGACTCCGGGAAAATGTACGCTACAATCAAGCTGCTCGCGAGCCACGCCCAGTTTACAAATCGCGTACGGAGTATAGAATACGCCTGCAATTGATAAACGGATATCAGTATGGATCAAATGTACCGGCATCACCTTTGTCAGGCAGTAGGCAAAAGACAATTTACACCGAGTTTGACTAAATAAATATAAATAAATAAAGCATTCTGCAACCAGTAGGGGCAAGGAGGATGGAAGGGTTACATACGTTACCACTAACACCGGTCCTTGTAAGACGTTATGGCTGCGCATCACAGATATGGACGCTTAAGGTAGGTGGACAAATCGGGTTTGTTTAGCAATCCACGAAACACACCCAGAGAAGTAACCGAAACAACAGCCTCGGGGAGGGAGTTCCAAGGCACCACCACCCGATTTGCAAAAAAGTACTTGCGACAGTCTAGGTTACACTTAGTGCTTCTAAGTTTAAAAGAATGGCCCAAGGTAAAATTATTTTTACTGAGGTTAGCAGAAAGGCAGGTCCAATGGCATCAGACCGTGAACGATCTTAAATGTAAGAATCAGGTCCGCCTTCAGGCACCTCAACTCAAGTGGTTTCAAGCCGAGTAGCCATAGGTGGCAGCCAGGCAAAAGTTTGCCCAGCCCGTGCACAGACTGTGTAAAAGAACGCTGGACAGATTCCAACCTGTCGATGTCCTGTAAGAGATGTGGTGACCACACAGGACACACATACTCTAAAATTGGTCGCACGTAAACTTTGAAGGTCCATACCATGGTTTGACGGTTAGAAGAACGAAAGCATCTTCTAATATTGGCAAGCCTAAGTAACGCAGCTTTAACTATGTTTCCACAATGGATGGAAGATTTTAAATCGTGGTTAAAAAAGATACCCAGGTCGCGAATCTGATTAACAGAGTTAAGTTGGGAACTACCCAGTTAGTATTGACGCATTACATTTTTCTTTCTGATGTGAAACGCACAACATTTCGTATCAGCCAGCGGTAGCTGACAGCGTTCCGACCACTTAACAACGGAGGCAATTTGAGTAGAGAGAAAAATGGAATCCTCCTCAGTCAGTTGTTCGGAACCGAATTTTAAGTCATCAGCAAATTTATATTTTGGATTGTCTTGTATCAAACCTTGATTTGTAGGATCGTTCAAAAAAATAACGAAGAGTAGAAGACCGAGGACCGATCCCTGTGGAACCCCCCTTATTATACCTCTGGTTGATGAAAGTGTCTGTTTGATTACAACCCGTTGCATATGGTCAGAGAGGAAGTCAGCGATCCAAACAAAAAGTGGACCACAAAAGCCGATATTAGCCAAATTGAAGTTAAGCTTACTGTGCACAACAGACTCGAAAGCCTTTTTAAAATTGAAATAGATAACGTCTGTGGGGATGCCTAGATTAAGTGCAGTAGTCCATTTATCTAAGGCTAACAGCAATTGCAGAGTTGCAGAACGATTAGGTAAAAAACCAAATTGGTCGTGGTACAAAAGGTTATTCGTTTCTAAAAAAGCCATCACTTTACATGCTACGGTAGTGAGAGCGATTAGTCGATAATTTATAGGGTCAGAAGCCTGTCCCTTTTTATAAATGGGAACTATATTCGCAGTCTTCCAAATATTGGGTAACCTTCCCTGTTAAAAAGATAACTGAAAAATAGACGTAAGGGCAATCTCAGACTTTATTTGCTTAAAAAGGAAAGCAGAATAGCCATCCGGGCCAACCGCGTGGCTTGGTCGAAGGTGATTTAGAGCAGCCAATACCAATACCCAATCAGCCAATACCCGACTATGATTTAGGTCAACTGTTTCAAGATGTGGGGAAGAGTTTAAACCAGAAAACAAACGTTCTGGTGCGGAGAGATTATCAACGACTCCATTGGCTGCGAAGGTACAGTTTAAAAGTTTAGCCTTTTGTGCATAATCATATAAATATGCACCATTGTTCAAGAAAGGTGGCAAGGTAAGGTGGCAAGGACAGGCAAGAACAGGGAAGGTAAGGTGGCAAGGACTAAACGAGATTTGTTCAAATAACCCATTGCCATTGGCTTACCACTCCCAATCGTGTATTGCGAATGTATATTGCAACAAACCAAGAATGCCCACTGTACAACAGAGCCGCACATCGTTGCTTGCTGTCTGATGCTAACATGGAAAAACTTGCCAATGGTGAAGAATCTGAAGACATGGTATTTCACATCCTATTTATCCCTGCCAAATACAGGCAATGGAAGGGGTGGAAATGGTAACAGAAGTATCAGCAAGACTGTGCGGCAAGGAAAGAAATCACGGACATATCATACCTACAATTGAAACATGAAAGGAGATAGCAAATTTTAACACTTAATCTGATAACAGTGTAAATCAAACATAAAACCCTGGAAACTGTAATCTAGTCGTGGATATTAAAAACTTATAAAAGTAGGAAATTTTTTTTTATTCCATATTATGGGTTCTCTTTGAGGGGTCAGGCATTTTCAGATTCGAAAAACTGTCTTGATCGCAAAATCTAGTATTATGTTTATTATAAATATGCATTTTCGAACACGTGTAAGATATTTAAAAGACGTCTAAATCAGAATCTTTTGTCTATAATCCGGATCCGAAAAGGAAACTTTTGAGGGGGTCAAGCTTTTTCAGATTCAAACATGTCTGAAACGATAAAAATCAAGACACCATAGTATACACCCTTGCAAAGTGGTTATTGAAGAGGTCTGACTGCACCTAAGGATTGACAATAGGTACATACGACCATTCTGCACATCGCTGAGACAGAACTAGCAATTTGTGAAGATGCAAGTATCACCAAAAAAAGAACCTTGATTCTACAAGTGTAGCGATGCAGGTGAACCATTCAACAAGTCCTCCCCCTGAAAGATGAAGGCATTGCCATCGAATCTACTGATGTATGAGTCAACTATATTGTACAAGGGAGGATTTGTATTACAAAACGTTCACAAGAGAAAACCGACACTTATGTTCATGGGGAGAAATGCCGGATATCAGCAGACACTTTTAGAAATAATCTGATCAACCAGAATCCTGGATGGCTAAAACATCTGACACAGGACGCCTGTGAAAATTGCCTCAACTTTGTCACCAAGAGAGAGTGTCAAAATCTAGTAAGGGAAAACTGGAGTGCTGAAGAGTCTATAAGAGGCTATCATATTTTAATAAAGCAAGCTCAGTATGCCCTTGACTGTGTGATTATTAGAATAAAGGTATTTTGCCCAGTAACTAAATGTTAAAAAATGTCACACGATTCATTACCTGGGTTTCACATTCATGAGAAATTTTTGTGGGACCATCACATCTCCAGTTTCAAGAGCAAGCTCGGACCAATGGGAAATCAGCTTAAAATTGTTGATTCTGATCAAGTCTAACAGAACTGTGCCTACAGATGGGCTAGCAGACCTTCTACCATGCCATGTTTACTTTAAGGAACGATTCCTACATAACAAAAGGATTAAAACTCCTACTTTTAAGGGCAAGGACCCACCTCATTTTGAGCTCATCCAGCTCATCGTGCCACTGCCAGTATAGAGTTTTGTAGCTGGACACATGCCACCCTGCATAATTTTTTCTGGCAGAAATGTTGGCCATCCGTTTTGCTATTATATATTGCTTGAATACACTGATACAATATCGAAAAATTTATATTTATTCAGAATCTTTAGCTGTATTCACATTCATCTATTCTCCCTGCTCTAATAATTTACTTGCAGTCATTGCAAAGTAACTTTGGTCTTAATTATGTAGAACGACTGAATGACGAATTGCATGGGTAAAAGCCCATTCCAGGGTGAAAAGAATAAACAAGCGGACAAGTTGCTAAAGAACCAAGGAAGATACAAAATGACTCTTCTTTTGTAAACCGCCCTACAATACCAACTTCCCACTCAAAGGCTGTCCAGCGTAGAGGCTGACAGATTTGCTGGCAAGCACATTGGGACATTTCTACAAAGGGTGGGATGATGTATTACTTGTTACCACGTGTGTACAGTGAGTCTATTAACATTCAGAATTTAAGATTACTAGGAATAATATTACTTAAGTCGGTATGTTGAGAAGCAGGGTAGATCTCTGCACTATTAAGGAGGTATTTTTTGTGAAAAGCTAACGCCCCACAATTCAGAAAAGGGCAACGCGGCTTCGTATAACCTTACGCATTAAGGGCCAAACTATAGTAAATTAGTATTAAAAAACGCTTAGCGTATAAAATACGGATGTAAGCCTTAAAAAACTTAAAGCCCTAAAGGAACATATATTAGAAAAAGACATGTAAGCCATCAGCATCACACTAATAGGCGTAAAAGTATCTCCAGCAACCCAAAAAATAAGCTGGAGCTTCTTTTACACATATTAATACAACGCTGATGGCTTACATGTCTTTTTCTAATATCTGTTCCTTTAGGGCTTTAAGTTTTTTAAGGCTTACATCCGTATTTTATACGCTAAGCGTTTTTTAATACTAATATCCCTTATTTTTTTTCTTGTTTCAGCAAGAATAACACAGAAAAAACACTGTAATCACTTTAAAATAACTTATAAGAGAGTCTTTTCCATGGCAGATTCGTTTTATGCTGCTAAGAATGACTTGTGTACCAAATTTATATTTTTGAAAAATATCTACAAATATTTGTTACTCCACTTAATGATTTCTGTCCAGTGCTCTAGAATAATAATTGCTCTGCCGACGCGAATACTGCAGTCAGATCAAAATCGTGTTCAAATGGCCCTGATCGGTATTAATATCTATATTTTAAGCTGTACAAATTGAAAATCAATGGTTCGATCTCTAGGTGAGAGCAAAAGTTCTAGCCTATTTGGCTCTCTGTGTCAAGAATAACATAGTTACATTAGAATAGCAAGCGAAAGCCCCTAGGCCTTATCCATACCTACGTTTTAAACTATAGAACTTGAAAATGGGTTCAGTGGTTCGATCTCCAGGTGAGGACAAAGAGTTCGAACAGCAACATGAATGATTTCTGCATAGTGCTCTACAATAATAATTGCTCTGCCGACGAGAATACTGCAGTCACATAAAAATCGGGTTCAAAAGGCCCTGGTCGGTGTTAATACCTACATTTTAAGCTATACAAATTGAAAATCGGTTCATTGGTTCGCTCTCTAGGTGAGAGTACAGTTTTAGCCCATTTGGCTTTCCGTATCAAGAATATTGTAGTTACGTTAAAATAGCCAGCGAAAGGCCCTAGGTCTTGTCTATACCTACGTTTTAAGCTATAAAATATGAAAATCGGTTCAGTGGTTCAGTCTCCAGGTGAGGGCAAAGAGTCCCAGCAACAACAAGAACAACAAGGACAGCAACAAGAACAACAACAACAACAAGAAATGGCCATACTGTGGAGCCGAACGGTTTGATTGTTGTCATTAAAATTTGTAATGCAGTGAAATAGTTGCGACACGACCTCAAATACCGAATTTCGTTAGTCTATGTAAATTTTAGGCGAAACTGTAGAAGCTCAAAGTTTGACGTTTAACATGGAAGTTCATGCAGAGGCTTACATAAGGAGCGCTACCGCGGTCCTTGATATAGTCGATAATGCTGTTGCATATTTAATGAATGCTAGCCGAGAATCACGTATACCTTGTTGAAGTCTGTTTGCACATTGTTTCTGGGTACGTATATTCCAGTAGTGACTAGACATGTTCTTTTTCTACCCTTGAGTTGTCTCCAGCTTTGTAAGACGTCAGGGATGAACGAATAATTTGGTACTCTAAGTAGAAAACTAGCAAATACAGAATCATGCTATAGTAATCACAGTTAATAACTTTCTCCTTGGCCCCAGAGGGAACAAATGTCTCCTTGCCATATATTAATCCCACACACTGTTTGTGTATCCCTGTAATTTGTAGAGAAAAAGTCCTGTAGAAGTTTTAACAGCACTTTACTGGTCATCGATGGAACTTCTGAGTAAGAAATCCCCTGTTGTTTGTAAGGTTTTGTTTAACGTCCCATAAGCATCACCTACCCCTTAAAGATTTCTGTCCAATCCATCATTCCCATGCATAGAACCACGGAATCTCTAAGGGTCATAATCGCATGTGTTAGCGTCTAACAAAATGCTTCTAGAAGATTCCACCTGAACTAGAACTGGTAAAACGAGTTTGATCCTCGCCCGTGGCTCCTCACTAGGCCCCAACATCACCAAGGTCCCACAAGTTTTGGTTGCAAGAGTGTATGGGCTGCGGAAAATCACGTTTTGGAATCAGACGGTTTTGGAAGCAACCGGTTTTGGTGGCCGACGGTTTTAGTAACACGGCATATTATGACTTGGTAACGATCGTACCACGATGTTGATGAACTGTGCAATTGTAACAATTGTTTCCAATGAAGGTGACATGTTTTGTTGTTTTGTCTGCACCGGCTTGAACATTACCCGTTCCTGTTGCAACGTTGACCAGAACCTGTTTAATTGTAGCAAAACGAAATGAACTGTGTTTTTCCTTGACTCTAGGTCAGAAGTGTTTGGCCGAAAGTGAGAAGATTGTCCCATCGAGCGTAAGTGAAGCATCTACGTGTATTCTTTGGCTGGATCCTTTTCCTAATTTTAATTTTTGTTTAAAAAAGGATTAATTCTTGTGTGGGTGGAAATTTTTAGGAAATTAGACGGAACCTAACCTAACGTAATTGATGAAATGCACTTTCATTAATGGTAGGTGTTTAACTGAAATGGATTTTTTTTGGTATTGATTAGGAGTGAGGGCCTAACCGAATTATTTGTTGTTGCTGTTTTTAAAGTGTGTATTTTGTTAAGAATGCACTTCTTGAATATTTTATGTTTTATGTTTTATTTTGTTTAGCGTTTACTTATTTTTTTCGGATTACAACAAATGTCCTGCTGTTTCACGTAGTGGTTGGGAGTGAGTTTCGTTTACTGTAGAGTCACGAGAAGTGTACAGAAATGTAAATGTGTTATGGTGCTTCAATCGATGGTGCAACATCTGATCCATTACATTGTTGTAATTTTTTGGGATTAGGGTTGTGACGACACATGGCTTGCCCCAAGATTGGATAAGGGGAGGGAACGATCACCCCGAAGAAACTGTGTATTGGTTACATAGTGTGGTCTCTTCTTCCATCATACATAATGTACGGAATTTAACTAATTTGGATGATTGTAAGCAGGGAAAACTCGAGCTGGCAACATCAGGGGCATCCACAGTTGGATACGCTGTTGGCCCAATTTGTATCGTAGGCGTATGGAAGATGTTTTAAAACGAATTGGTTTTGCGTAACGTAATTTATGTCCCCGATGCGAGAACTAACCTAATTTTTTTGGAAGCATTATTGAGGAATGGCTATCACTGCACCACGAAGTGTAAAGGATTTACATCCGGTGGGGGGGGAGGGGTTTGGCACATAAAGTTAAAAACTATTTTTTGTCGAGCGTCGTAATTTATTTGAGACATTTACGGTGCAAATGGTAAAACATAAGCAATGGTAAAACGAAAATTTGCAAATAGGAAAACATGTAATGTTAATATCACTAAAGTTCGAGAAAGAGGGTTGTGTTATGATCATATTCGGGGTGACTCCAATAAATAGTATTGAGTATTAGCATTGACTTCGTCTGGACCATTGATATTCCGAACTTATTGTACTCAATGGTATATCCTATGTACAATGAATCTGAAGTGGCCAGCAACGTAAAATATTCCGTCACCCCTTTTCAATAATGAAATCTATTAAATTATCATCACCGATCATCATAAAATCATCCATCTACGTGTTTATGGCACTGTTGTTGTAAACACAGTGCACTAGTTGGACCATGCCACATTTTACCAAGAAGGTAGTAGTAGTAGCGTATCACCCAAATTTAGATTAGTATATAACTCTGTTACGTCCTCTAACACAAATAATGCTAAATTTGGGTACACCTAACTCTTCCGTAACTCTTCCAATTCTATTTGAGCATTAGTTTAGGATGTTGTGTGCATGAAAGCATGGAGGTAACACTGGGAATATTATTTAGCGTGAGCTGTAGTGTGTGTGTGTCTGAAGGCGATGCTAAGAAGGGTCTTAGTATGGTGTGTTGTGTACGCAAAAGCGTGGTAACACTTACAGTGCGACGAGATTTGTACAAAAGCATGGTGGGGATTTGTTGCGTACAACTGGTTGTCAAAAAAATTGTCTATGAGGAAGACAATCTGTGATAGCCATGACGCTTTTTAATATAGAGTATATTGGTAAAATGGATCAAAGACTACATGTCTATTTTCGTGCGAAAACGCATTAAGTAAACTTCTATTTAAAAACTAACTTAAAATTGTGTAAGGGGGCTCCAGCCCAGTACGGAAGAAATGTATTTTTTATTGGGGAACCAAAAGATGAAAAAGGTAGAATTTTTTTTATTGTTTGAGCTAAAAGGGGGCAAAAAAGAAAGAAAATATTAATATAGGGGCAGATAGCTTAAGTCCTCCATGCTGCGTTTAAATTCATGAAAATGACATCGTTTGGTCTATCGAAATAGATATTTTCCAAAGGCTTGCCATGGAGTTCTTCGAAGATTCTTTTAGCAATAGCATCGCTGTGCTCTGTATCGTGTCTATCCCAGCAACGGACGTGTTTCAACAATTCCATTTCAAAATTCTGGCTATAACTCTAGACACGTTGCATTAATAAGATGGCAATAAAGCAAGCATGACACATTCGCATGCTACCCAGCATTAATTACTGCAGTTTAGCCTGTGTCATGCCATTTGGAAAGACTAAATTTTTAAAAGTAGGTTCCGCTCGTGCTACTGTAATTGCGTTTCGGACAGGCCGCTTATGAGCATGCGCTGTAATGTAGCTGTCTGGTGGAAGGTAATCTCGAGTAATGACGTGATATTGTTGCAGTAATCTCCGTTGTTGATTGCGTGTCAATCGGTACAGTTGTAGAGATAGTCGATGGTTGATGCATTTGCATATCTTTGCTTTACCAATCCCCGCTTTTTTCCGTTCCTTTTCTTACCATTATAGGAATGGCTTGGTGCCTGCAATTCATTCACTTCAGCACTTTCTTGCGGCAAAAGCGGCGAGGTAGGGCTGGGTAGGTTGTTCTCTACTTTGGACTCTGTGACAATAGGCAACGACGCAGCATCCGAATTGGCAGCATTTTTTTCTCACCGCTTTGGAACCTATTTCGCTCGGCGACACAGGGCTGTAATCGGACATATTATTCTAGCTAATCTTGTAGCAGAATAATTTTTAAAACTCGGTATCCCTCTCGAGCTGGACAAATAAGAAAAAAAACAAGACCAGTCCTAAGGCCCGATTTTTTGATTGCATCCTATCGTGGAGTAACAACGGGTCAGCACAGAGGCTCCTTTTCGCAGTCACGTTCTTGTTTGACATATTTATGTAAGTCAATTCGGCTAGCAAATTCTACCAATACTAATTTTTCGCCGCTGTGGTTGCATTTATGAGTTTGATGGCCCCGACATAATTTTAATATTTTTGTTAGGCCACTATCTCTCAGGCCTGTGTGACAGCACGAACATTTGTTATTATTTGTTTTAATTTCCTAGCCGAACCCAACTAGATATCGCATTCATTAGTGGCTCGCCTTCATTTGTCAACATTAATGCACAGCCCTACCAGCGTTAAACATTAACATTAGAATGTACATAATCACATGCACACAAAAAGGCGCTCTCGAAATGTGCTATGCCTCAGGTTATGGTTGCCGTAAAGACCACAAATTGAGTTCAGAGATCCGATTGGCTAGCGCAAACATTTTAATGGCGATGGAATGCGCATATTTGCATGCCTAAAACAAGGGCACACTCAAAATGCTCCAGTACAGGCTACATCTCGCATAAAAGGCCGCAAAGTAAGTTTCAAGCATCGATTGGCTAATGCATATATTTTTTGAATGCCGAGCGTGCATATAGAAGGCCAAGATTTCCGTACGGCCGAGTTGTCAACCACTCGGGCCGCCATCCACACCCTACACCACCTCTCTACAAATGTGAGTATGTTTTTACTTATAGAGTCGTTTCTAGCCACACTTAGCCACATTTTAAAACAAGCTTTGGGCGTTGGTTTTTCTCCCCTTTTTTTCTTTTTACTAGAAATATTTTTTTTAAATGGCAGCCGAAAATCTAGTCGTTTATTACGGCGGCGGTGTCTATGTCCAGCCGTCAACATTTACGAATAAGCCTTACGTCCATACTCGTAAAAGATGGTGGTATCTGCTAATTCCCTGTGTCCCTCTAGAACAGGCGTTAATTTCGATGCATCCGCCTGGGATGAATTTATTCGCGAAAGAGACGCGCTGAACGAGATTTTTCTATGTAGGGAAACAGACAATGGTTATACACGCACTTGGGCATTTGGAAAAAGGAGTAATCTCATTTTGAACCGTCATTAAAATTTGTATAAAAAACAGCTTTGTTTCATTGTGAAGATGGCAAGACAATTTCGCGTGATCAATGCCAGCACAGTGGTTTATTGAGTTATCAACATTGTATTACGAACAGTCTTAATGAAATAGTAGCGAAGCTCGAGTTGGCACAAGTTTAATTTTTATTAGCATTTTTCTCTCTTTTTCCACAGAAAATGGATTTTTACAGCGCCTGCTTCATGCTATCCGGGCAAAACATGCTCAGAGTACCTGACGAAAACAACGTTAAAATCATTATAAACCGCTATTATCACCCAGCGAGAATGGATGGCACTATTAGACAAAGTTTATGGGCGTGAAGCGGGAAATCCACTGGATTTTAAAACTGATGAATTGCACTGCAAGCTAGTAACTGAAAACATAATTTTATTGAAAGTGAGGGGAAATTCTATTTCTCTAAATGAGATAGACTTCGTCCATTTCTGTTATTTGATGCCACTAGTCTGCAAAGCCATCGCCAGCCTGCATCGCAAAATAGCTGAAACTCTCAGTGGTGTTGAACTACGAATCCCTGTTACATGTCAACCTACTTGGCAAGCAGCGAGTGTGCCTGTTCAAGGCCCCTCCCCTTCTCTGAGTCATTTATTTCTCGCAAGATAGGAGTGCTGAAAGAGAAAACAAAACAGCCAAAAAAAAAAATCTAACGAGGAATGCCCTCCAGCTAGTCCGTCCCAAGTGAGCGACATCATAATTCTCGATTCGGCGGAAGCAGATAATTGTCAAGAGTGTACAAAATGCTTGCAAGAAGTGGCACACTCTGCCTGAGACCAATGTGCCTGACGAACGTAAGCATTTCCCAGGGTGTAAAAGGAATTCCCTTTCCCAAAAATCTCATGCATGCATTTTAGAGCCCCGAGCCTATAAATATAAACAACTTTAACTTTCTTCTTTTACTTTTCTCTCAGCCGATGTTCCAACATCGCTAGTGCAAAAGAGGGGAGGGGGAGGGCAGAATGAAGTAGAGGATTTTTCACGCCCCACTTGTAGCTTGAAGCCAGAACAACTCGACAGTAACGAGAAATTTATCATCACTATATGTAGAGGCAAGACTAAAAAAAATTCAAGACAGTGTCGATAGTTTACAAGATAAAATTTAAGCCTGTGACTCCGCAATATTTGTCAGACAACAGACTCGATCCAGTTGAATATATAGATAGGCGATTCAATCAAATTTTCGACTGTGTGTTCAATAGCGTTCGCGTCTACAACTTAGTAGGAGTGACAATTTGCGGTGGTGGCGTGGAGGAATGGCTCGACCTTCCATTTACTAATAGGCAAAATTTCTCATTGGAAAATATATTATCTCGCTTGGTCAAGCTGAACCAATCGCCTAAGAGTTTGGACATTTTTTCAAAGTGGGAGCTTAAAATAACTATTGACCGATGTCGCTGGCAAATTTCCTAAGAAAAAGCAAGCGAGGACTAATGTTTCTCTTTGTTGTAATGTGGTAAACACAGTTTTATTATATGTATTAAAAATGACGAAGAGAAACCTATGTTTGTCCATCGTTTTTGTGGTTTGCAAGGCACATTCGAAAGACCGACCTCAGTACACCAAGCTGCGAAATTCCCCCAACTCCAAAAACAACACACGATGCAACTCCACGAGGCCGCGGCAGTAGCTCTTCGTCCCGACGGGTACAGCTTACTAGATGTGAACAAGTTTCAGCACTAGTTGGCGACTAAAGGCTACCAAATTGTTGTTTTTGAAAGGGTGGGGACGAAATGTCAAATTTCGTACGAAGGGCCCACAGCTGAGAAATATATATATATATGTTTTTACATTATTTCCACTACGTCAGTGTTTTAAAGCATCGTTTTCTCTCCAACAGTTGCTATTTTTGCCACGTATGCATGAAGCCTTACGCTCACAAAAAACGGCACATACAATTGTAAGAAATTCACAGCCCCAAGTACAACTGCTTTCTCAATCATTGGATTCTATGTCCTATCTACAATCGGCTTTATCACAACAGCGAGTGTTACAATAGACACTTTTCCATTCAGCCACTTTTTGGAATACTGTACATCCGTTTGTAAGTCGCTTCACAAGTGAAAGATTTGTTTTTTGACCTATCTGGGTGATCTAAATACAGCCCACCATTATGGGAAAAGGCGATGGAAATTTTATAAACAGTGGGTTCGTCCGATCATCGTTGCTACATTCAACCGCTACCTATGCCTAAAAAACGAAGGAAACCAGCACGGATTGTAGGTTGTGATTTTGAAACAACTCAAAACAAACAAGTGTTCGACCAGAATAAAATGGAATATTTTTACACGAAGTGAATTTAGCGGTCGTTAATGTGGCGTGCAAAGAGTGTTTTTATTCTAACAATTGCGAGCTATGTAGCAAGAAAGTCGTTGTTTTCGATAGTGGACCAGCTACTTTGGGCGAATTCTGCGAGTGGTACAACTCATAACTCACAACTCACTCAAAACAGTAATGTAGACACGTGCACAGTCGCTTACGCGTCTTAAAGTTTCGACCTAGTTTTAATAGTTCGTTGGGCACTATATCGTGGTATTAAACCATCCTCTATTATTTACTATGGAAATAAATCCTCACAGCCATGGTGGAAGGGTTTCGTTTTATTGACTCCTATAAATTCATGCCACTAAGCCTAGCTAAATTGCCAGACAGTTTGTGCTTGGACGCCTCAGTACGAAAGGGAGTTTTTCCACACCACTACAACACGCCTGATAATAATAATTACGTAAGGCCCCTTCCCGACTTACAATTCTATGATCCAGATAGCCTAAATCCCGCTGCTAGAGAGGAATTGATAAAGTGGCACACTCAACAGAGAGCCAGCGGCGCTGTTTCAAGAACGAACTGATCGCTTATTATTGCAACGATGTTGCTGTTTTAATGGCTTGTTGCATTAAATACAGGAAGTTGATTCGAGATATGTCCTTACATAGCTGTATATCTCTTCCTCAACTGGCCATCACATTGTTCAGGACGCTATACCTGCGAAAAAATACCATCGCCTGCATTGGTTCACACGGCCAGTACCCTGTTAGACAGTATTCAAGGGAGGGCATTATATGGCTCACTTGGGAAGCTACCTAATTGGTATTTTCTTTCGACATGCAGCAAATGGAGGCGAAGTAAAACTTGGAAATGAGAAATGGTCGGAGGATGGTTTCAGCTCTGTTGACAACACTGTATTTGAATTACATGGGTGGTTAACAACAGGGTGCCCTGATGCCGAACCGTTTGCAGAAACTCCCATTTAGTAAGTTGTCCGCCCAAGATTCGTACAAAAAATGCATCATTCGGTGGAAAGCTCTGGAGGAGGTATTACACATGAAATCTGTTTGCAAGTGGTCGTGCGAACTGCGTGCAGATATAAAAAAAATATCGAATTATATGCTTTTGTGACGTTTTTCCCCACGATGTCCCTTGATCTACATCCATGTGATGCTTACTGCGGCGGCCGTGTCAGCATGTTCAAGCATTTACATTCCGTCCAGCGGACCAACAGATTGTTGAGCAAGACATTACCAGCTTGAATCCTGCTTGTATGTTATACGACCACTTTCTGACAGGGCGGTATCAGATCATTACAGGTTGGAGGCAGTACCAATATTGATGAATATTTCGGCCTCATTCGCGCCATTGTTTTTGTTGTATCTCTCCCTCTCAAATACAACAAAAAACTCTTCTTTTTTCTGTGTAGAAGCTGTCTGGATGCTTCCCCTCCCCCAGACTATTTGTGTAAACACAATGACGAACATAGTGTTCAAAGGAACCTTTGTCAGTCCTGAGTTGCAGCAGGCTGTAAGACAGCTACCGAATTGTCAGTTTGTCGTGCGTGTACCATTTTCCACACAGTGAACAGTACGATTTTGAAAACAATACTGGCAGGCTGTTTAAAAGCTACATCCAAACATTCTACGCACAAAAGCTAGAATGTGAAGGATACCCAAAGATTGTGTCAGTGAAGTTGGCTAAAAAGCCTATATCGAACACATATAACAAAATGAGAAGATTGTCTTGAACCCCGGCCGGATTAGGGTTTATCCTGGCGGTAGGCTCATCGCTAAGGTGGGCCTTAACAGCATTTCGGGAAAATTCGCACAAAGGGAAGACCAAATATCGACAAAATACTTCGAGGAAGCGGGCGAGTTTTTCAAATTTGTGCTGAAAGCAACAGAGCGCATTACGGGTGTGCTGGTGTGCTTTAGGCCGGACACGAATTTGTGTGAATGCAATTCGTCAGTGAGTGCAGTAATTTCTGCATTCATTACGTGCTATGGTCGCTTACGGTTACTCAAGATTTTCACACACCCAGACATCAGCTGTACTGCGATACAGATAGCTTACATGCCATACGACATGTAAGGGCCTTAGCGTCACTGCAGAGTGACTTGAGACTAGGCAGTTTAACCAATGACCTAGCTGCATTCGGTCCCGAAACCTACATTATGGTTTTCTGCAGTAATGGGGAAAAAATTATGCCTGTCGTACATACCGAAGAAGGGACGAAACAAGTCATTAAAATCCGCGGGTTTAGCTCAGCTTCCACAATGGTCAGATATTATACTTTAAATTGCTATCCAGAATGGTTCACGATTTGGAGGAAGGACAGATGTTGCCATAATGGTCCCGCATAAGATTGTGCGATGAAACAACCACATCCTTACTACGACACAAACCAAATCGTTTCCTTCCTTCCTTCACGTTCAACGTTGTAGTTCTTTTCTGTACCCTCAGCTACACGATACTATCCCCTCCCTCCTTCTCTCTCCTTCTCCCACCCTTCTCTACTGGCGTGTGTTGGTTTTTGTTTTCGTTTCTATTTCTTTAATCATTTCTTTTTTCTTTTCTGTATTCTTTTTTACCATTATCTTTAATCTTTTTTCTCAGCCTTCCTACTTGTCTTTTAGTAGGCACCTATTTCCAGTACTATTCCTATAAGAAAAAATATTAGACTTTTGTGAGATTTTTAGCATAAATTATTTTCAATATTGGAAAAGAGTCATTTTTGTTTCTCTTCCTGTAGGCCAGGGGGAGGAGATAGAGTCGTTGTAGATGAAACAGGCGATGGTGTGGAGGGGAGTTCGAGGAATTGGGGAGGAAGATGTTGACTGGCTCTTGTGGTGATAGAGGGTGAAGTGTTAGTCCTCGTTGGCAATGAAATAGGAGTGTGAGGCTGGGTAGGGGTCGTTGTTGCTATTGCTGGTGCTATTGTCGCTCTTGTTGATGTTGTTATTGCTGCTACTGTTGTTGTAGTTGTTTTTGTTGTTGTTGTTGTTATTGTTGACTGAATGGATCTGGTAGAAGACATTGCGATGGAAGAAGCAGTAGTGGTGATGAAGTAGCAATAGTCCTTGTCAACAGGGGAATTGGTTGGGAAGCTATAGTTGTGAGACGGGTCGTACCGAAAGAAGTAAGTGTAGCGGCGGTGGTAGATGTAGCAGCAGTGGTAGTAGTAGTAGCGGGGTTAGTAGCGATAGTAGTAGCTGGGCTAGTAGTGGTAGCGGCGCTAGTAGTGGCAGCACTAGTAACAACAGCACTAGTGATTATTTCAGTCGTCAGCATTGTGGGTGGAAGGGAGGGGACCGCCTTGTAGAAGGTTGTCATTTCTGTAGACAGCCATGTTGTGAGTTGAAGCGATGGCAAGTCGCTCCTTTCAACCCCATTGTATTGTTTCCTGTCCTCATTGTTGGAAAGTGTGAGGGAGGGGGGTGGTTGAGAGCCAGAAGATCAGGGCCGCCAGTCCAAACCCCACCACCAAACAAACCAGCAGTAGGACAATGATGAGGCGCTACATTGGTGACATTCTATTAATTATGTGACAAAAAGATTAACGGAGGAGAAAAAAGCTGTGACTAAACGGCCAGGCTCTGAGTAGACAGTATGAAGCTCTTTTTCTCACGCAACGATCACTCCATTCATTTTGTTTAGAGAAGTCAAATTTCAAGTAGTCCACCAATAGACGAGCTAGTTTCAAACGACTCCCAAAGGTGTAGTATAAAACAGCTTTTGCATTGCACCGTCTATCTTTTCAGAGGAGTGGTCTTAAAAGAGATCTCAGGTTATGTTTGTTTTCTCTTTATTTGTTTTAGAACGTTATAGACATCCTATTTTTTCTCTTTCTATTGGTTTTTGAAGCCGTATGGTTCGAAAAGATATGGGAAGATGGCACTCTCACAGTTTACAAACTATTCGACACCAAAGAGGCTTGTCGAATCTACAACGTTATTGAAGGAAACAGGCAATGGTGCGATGATCTGCCTTTCCCCTACTCTTTTTGTGACGGCCAGCGACTCCAAGCTTGCCACGTTGGTAGAGAGAACTGGCCTCTGTATATTACGAAAATCTATAAAGGGATAAATCTCGTTTTTGAGGACGATTTTCAGTTCTGTCATGTCACCAAGTATCACGAGCATTTGGAGAAGTATACCTACGGATCGAATATTTTTGGAGCTCTAGCATTAGGTCGAAATCCCGCACTGTTTGTATAAGAAACGTGGAGAGATTGCGTGGCATAACATCGAAATATTTACAGGCAAAGTTTTTTCCTGCGAGTATTTTTTCGACTTTTCGCCCAATTATGTGTACAGAACTGTCCCTGCAATCGACATAGTGTTTAAATTAAACGTCTTACATCTAGGACTAGACTGAGAGTGGCTATAAATATTTCTTTTCTTTTTTTCCTATTCCCGTTCCTCCAACTTAGGATGGCAACATCCAGTTCCGACATCTTTAATAAAATGTCAGTCATGGTCTAATTAAAGCCCATTCGATATTTGCAAGATGTCGATCTCATCCTGGTGAAAAATGTCGCGAACAAACAACAGGTTCGCTGCTTGGTCGGGCTATTGGATGACGAAACCGTCTTCTCAGGGCCCTGCAGGGTTGTTGTGGGGCCTCACCATGACCCAATCCCATATTTGGCTACCAACTACGGCGATGGTGGAGTGACTGGAGAAAACGTGCTGGCCATGACTCCTCTGATACAAAACGTGAGAGATTACGATGGCAAACTGACTTTGAATTATTTCAACCACGTGATGGTGGAAAAATTTCTTACGGTTTCGACTACAAGCCGTGGTTTAGCTTCAACTTTACTGAGGGTCTTGATCGGGATTCTCCGGTAATCATCTTGTGTTTGGGACGTAGGACCATCATCAGAAACACAACAGCACCGTTCCTGCCAGATCTTGTTTCACGGCCGCTATGGAGCCGGGTTTTTTATTAAACATGCAACATCGTACGACCAGCCATTACAAATTCACTTTTTAGCATAAGCCACTCTGCAAGGAGAAGTCTTATATCCTGACTTTTACCAAAAGAATAGTCCATGACGAAGAAGCATGCTTGTCCTCCACCCTCATTAAATGTTCTTTTTTTTAGATTTTACTTTTTAAAATACGAGGCTTCCCGACCGAACGTCAGTCGTTCTTCTTCCCTTCTACATAGCAACGTAGGTTGCTACGTTGATGTTAACTTAGACCATTTTAATCAACATCCCTACGTCAAACTGTGTAAAAATTTAATGTTCACATTGCTTCTGATATTGAATTTCGTAGCCGTGCTGCCTAACAGACCCATTTTTCCTCCTTCTTCCTCTTTCGCCACGGCCACGAAACACAGTCGGGCAGAGATTTGTTTGGGTTGCCGTTCCGACCAATCGAATGGAAGATGCCGTGCTAGCTTCCCTGAACAGGTACGAGCTCTTTCCATTCTTAGAAAAGATAGTCTAAAGTCTACGCCTCACTTTATTTCCAACTGCGAGCTGTCACACGATCACTGCTTGTCTTATTTGGGCTGGGAATGGTGTCTCTTGCTGTTGAAACTCGGCTATTACGAGATCGCTTGATGAATCCTCCTTCTCAAAAATGGGAAATCCGCATCCAAACTGTCTACCTATCGTAGAAGCCACTCTGGAATACTCTTATTTCGTTTATTTGCAGTCAACTCTACCTTTTTCAACTGCACCCTTGGGTGCTGCCGGGGTGCGTTCTTGCCCCCTGGGAGATGGGGGAGGTTGGGACGGGGTTGGGGGATGTTAAAAGAGAATGCAGGTGTGTAGCTAGTGTATTTCTCTCTCTCCTTCTCTCGCTCTCTAACTCTCACTGTCTATCAATCTCTCTCGCTCTGTAACTCTCTCTCTCTCACTGTCTATATCTTAACATCTATCTCTAACTCTAACTATCTCTCTATTCATTCTCAGTGTCGTTCTCTATATTACACTTGTTTTCCCCAATGGCCCTCATCATAGAAGGCTTTCAACAGTTTAGAACATCGTTCAACGCTATCGTTTCCGGCCCCACTGTTTTAGGCAAAATGAGGTGAACTCTGAAACTGATAGACCAGTTGGATGAGATGACAGATACCAAAATCGAACAGATACATTGGTGTTATAACAACTACTGGAGTAGTACAGGGACTTCAATTTCACAAGGAACTTCCCATCCGGCTGACCACTACAACACCTAGGTAGAGAAACTGTTGATGCTCGATGACCAGATGCAGAACGTGAGCAATGCCGGTACTGATTCACACGTTTCGGCCACCACAACAAATTCAACATCCATTATTTGAATCAGAATCTATACCGCCAGTGCATGAACCAGAGGACCATAGCGCTTAACAGTCAGTATTATGTCCTGTTCCGCAACATGAGAGACAAGCGACAGATAACCATTTTCGCTTTGCAAGTTTACCCTGGCAACACCACACAGTTCGTAGAGGCCTACAAAAATGCCATTGGTCTAAAGGATTTCGGTTACCTACTGGTAGACCTACATTCCAAGTCGCACGACCTGATGAGACTCTTGATGTCTATATATCCGGACGAAGCCCCTTGCATCGTTTATTCGCTCTGAGGACGCAAGATGGAAAGGGTACGCAAGCACAACGCTCTGCGACAGACGTTGTGTAGGATCAACAAGCCACATCGAGCGGCTTTACTGATGAACACCGACAAATTTCAAATCGACTGCTTGTCGGAAATTGCCTTGAACCTTCTTAACAACCAACTCCCCGTCAGTCCGGCAACCAGGACCAATTTGAAAAGATACAAGAAACAGATCAGACTCATCGGCTCCAAGAAGGCATTATTTAAGGCCAGAAAACGGGCGCTAGTGCAGTCGGGAGGGTTAATTCAATACCTCGTCCAAGCAACCATATCCCTCTTGGGGGGAACTGTTCAACAAGTAAAGAATGAGTCTGCTACGGAAGATGGTGCTCCTGCCCGAACACGAATATAAAATGAGTCGGCCGCGGATGGAAATCGCCACACTAATGTTGGCCACTCAGCCTCACGGGTTTCAGTACCAACCCACAAGGCTCTCTACGGAAAACTGGTCGCCATACTGGCTCAGATCGATGCCATCCTGAAAAACGACAATATGCCTCTTGACTACAAGGCGAAATTCATAGGACAATTGGAACAGCAAAACGACGCTTTTGTGGAGCAGTTTAGGATCAAGTCGGCCGTCCCAGCCAAAGCTGTCACCGCTACCACAGCCTCACCTGCTACAACAACAACAACTGCCTAGACCATCGCCAGCACTGTGCGGAGTTCCACGGCTACCCTCTCTCTGCCTGTCCTATTGCATTCTGTGCTCTCTCCCATATCACCGAACAAGAAGGAAGAGAAGAAAAAGACAAGGCCCGTCTATTTGACACCCATACTACGTAGGAGCACCAGGACCAAACACCCCAATACATGGAGCAATACTTAAACAAGATCTACTACGACGATCTAGGTGAGGCCTCTAGTTACAGCATGGCGTCCAAGCTGCTGGCCAGAGCCAAGAAGGCTGGGAAGAAATACGATCTCGATCGGATCAAGCTGTGGCTGGAGCGTCAGGATGCCCACACCATCTACAAAGCGGTCATGAACAGATTTCCCAGGAACAAGATATTTACGGGAGGAGTGGGCAGTCACATGGAATGCGATCTCTGTGCATGATCAGTCTGAAACATTACAACGAGCCGTACAAGTACATTCTCACCTGCATGGATAGTTTCAGTCGCAAGGTCAGGCTGGAAATGCTGAAAATAAAGTCGGTGGCTGAAATGGTTCGTGCTTTCGGGAAGATGTTTCGATGCCTGCCTTCCACCCATAGCTTTCTAACTTCGGACAAGGGCATCGAGTTTCGAGCTCGAGGGGCCCAGGATATGTTCGAGGACCTCGGCATCAAGTTCTACACCACCGAGAACAAAGAGATTGAAGTCGTCCAAGATTGAAGGCATCCACAAAATTTTGAAGAGCCTCTTGCACTAACACTTCAATGCCCTGACGGGACCCTGGAGTACTTCACGGGACCCTGAAGTACATGCTCGTGATTCAAAAGACTGCGGACACCTACAACAAGAGCATGCACTTCAGAAAGAAAATGGCGCCCGACAACGTCAATCTTAAAAACCACAAGCAACTGTGGCGCAAGATCTATGGCGGGGACTTAAAGAAGTTGTGCCATAGCTAGGCCCCCCGCGTCAAGAAAAAAACGTCCCTCTGGCTGTGGGAGACAAATTCAGGATATCCATCTCAAAGGGCAAGTTCGACAAAGCTTACCGGGGCATGTGGTCCAGAGAGATGTTTTTCGTGAGACATGTCCTGGTACGTAAAGAGGGTTAGAGCAGGTTATGGCGAGGCTGAAAGACTACAGCGGGGAAACTATCAAAGGGCGAATCTATCTGCACGAACTTCAGAAAGTGGTTAAAAACGAAGGCGTGGACTACCATCGGGTAGACAAGGTCCTGAAAATGAGGAGGATAGGATGTAAGAAAAGTACTATGCTCAATTCGATGATTATGATGCCTCCCACAACCATTGGATCTCGGCCAGAAACTTGAAGAAGCTGTGAAGGTGGGAGATTCTTTCTACATGATTTTGGTAGCGCACACCAGTCTGGACCTGTTTCCGAACAATGCCGTGAACGACTACACTACCAAACTGGCTCAGAGAGTGAGCCTGACAGGCGACTGGGACGTGGGCCTCGAGGAAGTGCAATTTACCATGAAATGAAACAGCGTGTCCGAACAGAGCATCCTGAACATGCAGCTAGGGGTGCGCACCTAAGTCAAGATTCGACATCGAAGCCTACGTGGAAACCGAAGCGGCTGTAGGTGACGAACCGTACATTGCCGGCGATGCTCCAGTGGTGTAGGAGGACGTCAAAGCGAAATTGGACGCTGTACGGATAAAAGGTTGGACAAGGACATCTTCGTCGCGGGGGGCAACCTGGTGAATTATAGGATGAAAAACAAGCTCCACACGGAGGCCAGACTGTGCCTCTCTTATAGTCTGTCCGTGTTTCTGGGATGGGAAAGAAAAGACGGAAAGTTCAAAGAGAGTTATTTGGACGTTCTCGTGGAAGCGAATACGAAGCATCGAGGAGGCCCCTTGCCCATAGAGATTATCAACGACCAATTCAACGATGGGGTGTTAGTTGTCCAACATGACGCATCTCTCGACTCTGCCCGTATATCTACTGCAAGGGTTTTACCGCAGAGGAGAGGAGATCGTGGCCAGACTAAACCCTCTTATTCGAGACAGGATCGATGTCGAACAGTACCCGAAATTTAATTACAATGCGGGAATGAACATGGTTACCCTCATCATGCCCAGCCAAGTGTGGTCCCCCAAGAAACATAACACCACCGTAGAAATAATGGACCTTATGATCGACAAGGCGCTGCTGAAGACCCTCGGTTTTCCTCCTGTCAACATACACAAAATCACGTTTTTGAAGCATATGGTTTTGGAAGCAACTGGTTTTGGTAGCCGACGGTTTTAGTAGCACGGCATGTTACGACTTGGTGATGATCATTAAGTACTGGAGAAGAAACCCAGTTTGGTAACGATTGTAACACGATGTTGATGAACTGTACGAGTTGTAAAAAATTTTTCCAACGACGGCGCTATTTTTTGTTGTTTATTCTGCAGCAGCATGACCCCTTGACCCTACCCATTCTTGTTGCAACGATGACCTGAGGTCGTTTAATTGTGGTGAAACAAAATGAACTGTGTTTTTCTTTGAGCGTCAAGATCCTAAGTGTTTTGCCAAAAGTGAGACGATTGTGCCCTCGAGCGTCAGTGAAACATCTACGTGTATCCTTTGGCCGTATCCTTTTCCTAATTTTAAGTTTTGTTGAAAAAAGGATTAACTCTTGTGTGGGGGAAGTTTTCAGGAAATTAGGTGGAACCTAACCTAACTTAATTGATGAAAAGCAGTTTCACTAATGGTACCAAAAACTGAAATGGTATTTTTTTGGTATTGATTTGAAGTGAGGGCATAACTTAATTATATGTTGTTGCTGTTTTTAAAGTGTAGTATGTTAAGAATGCATTTCTTGAACGTTTTATGATGTGCCAACTCGGTTTTTGACTTACGACGGGGTATTTGCTTCAGTGTTTGCCTATTTTTTTCAGATTACAGCTAATGTGCTACTGTTTCACGTAGTGGTTGGGAGTGAGTTTCGTTTACTGTAGAGTCACGTGAAGTGTATAGAAATATAAATGTGTTATGGTGCTTCAATTCATTGCACAACGTCTGACCCATTTCTTTGTCATAATTTTTTGGGATCACGAGCACCTTCCACGTTTATTCACACGCTAGACAGTTCTTTTTGTATCGTGCTCTTAGGATGACTGGTGGTAGAATTGGATGCTAAGCCCATAACGAGTTGAATCTCTGTTGTAAACCCATAAGAAAATAAAGGAAGCTGTAGTTCTATATAATGTCCACTCATCACAAGCTCTGCCTCACTTTTGTCTTGTTTGTAGTGTATTCTGGCAGGTCAAGTTTAAATGCCGACTGCTGGATTCGTCATTCCAAAACATGGAATTGAGATACAAGAAACTGGCAGCCTTAGGTTTCCATCATTGTTCAATGAAGGATGTATTAGAAGTCGGGAGTTAAGGCATTTCAACTCAAGTTTAATGAAATCAAACAGGCAGAAATTTGGAAAGTTTAAGTCTATTATTTCTTTCACAGATGTTGAGTAAAATCTAAATTAACTTAATGTTTATTTCAAATGAATATCACCATATTGCCACCACTTCTGACAAGATTGTTGATATGTAAAAGGGAGTAATGATTAAGTAGATGGACTTCCTTGACTGATCTAGCAACTCAAGCTGAAAACGATTACTCAGAGAAATTATTACAAACTGGTCAAAAATCATGGAAAAAGATGCGAATACAAGATTGTTGCAACACAATTTTTATTGTATCAAGTAGAAATACAAATAACAAAGCAAGGAAAACATAAACATTATCCTTAACAAATCATAATTGCTACGTCACAGCTGCTTGTAAGATTTTGAACTCAGTCAATCAAAATAAAACCTATTACATTTATGCCAATAACTTTTTACAAGTCATAACAATGTTGGACACACTCCTTTTACTAGAAAGATACGCCGAAAATTGCGCAAACAAACATTTCGAAAATGGAACTTGCCATCAAAAATCGCCTGCATCGATTAATAATGAGTACATGCAATGTACATGTGATATGTTTTCTAATCACATGATGATATATTATGTTAAGTGTTCAGCAAGCACCCAATATTAGCCATTCTGTTGGAAGGAGAGAGGACAATTTGTATATAGATCCCATCGAAAATTCCTAGGTTCTTTTACATACCACAATAGCACGACACATCATAGGGCTCACTCACACCAAATATGTTGTGGATGGCTGAGGCTTGACTCGAACCCAGGAGTAGTGATGGAGGAACTAAATAGCATGGCTGAACTCAGAATTTTGATGTAACTGTGATGAAAAGAGATAATTGATTTTTATTATTGTTCGTATTTTAATTGCAGATTTTAGCACAATGACTTATAATTTTCGAAGTGACTGATATGTTATATAAGTGTTTGTTAATTAATTTTTCATTAATAATTAATGTCAAACTAATTTTTTTTAAATAAATTTCTTGCAGTATTCAGTCATCTTAACTCTGAAGCAAGCCATTGCATGCAAAGATGAACCACAGGCTTATTAATGAAGCTTACAAGATTTTTTTGAAGGAGACATAAATCTAGTACGTGGACATGCAATCCCAAGGATGAAAACCTGGAACCTCTGATTTACACATGGGGTCAAGTTAATATCTGGAATACACCGGATTATGTCCCACAACTGCAGCAGAATCTCACATGACGCAGCATTTGCTGAGATTTTGCTAGGTCGCTCTTCCCCTCATCGACCTGGTCAGCTCCATCAGACTGTTAGGAACTCTGCAACCGCTTGTCCATTATGGCTAAAAATTGTATGGTTATTAGAACAACACACATGATAAAATATTAACAGGTTGAAATTTTCTTGCAAGTTGAAGACTACGCACCCAAACATTAGTATAAAATATAATAAGATACAAGTACAAGTGGCTTAGTATTAAAATTAAATCTGAGAATTAAAATTGAAGAAAATTGGAAATTGTATTACCATGATGACAAACTTACCAAAAAGCGTTAAGGAATTTGAAGCTAACTTTACACTGCTGGCGTAAGAAAGTCATGGTGTGGAATGGTTAATAAAAGAAACAAAAACGATATATCCATTAATGGGTAGAATACTTTTGATTGGCCTGAGGTTTTCGTATTCATTCCAACATAAATAATTACATAGTATACAAACATAGCAAAATAAACTGTAAAGAAGAATTTCACACCTGGAAGTACTTAGTTCCATAATACAGACATTTTTGCCACAACCAATATTTTAAACATACAACAGCTTAGGAATTTTATAGACTAAATAAGCGGTACTTTAATAATAAACCAAAGTCTGTTATTATTGGAAACATTACAAAGGGGAAACAGATTTGTTACACATTTGTATACAGATTTCATATATTAGGTGAAGTGATTATTGAAAATGTAATTCTATATACTGAATGACATTGTTTTTTAATTTATTGCACAAAGAAATTTTAAATTTGAGTTAGTCCAGAATATTAATCAAGACATTCTGATAACAAAACTCAGTACATGTCTTTATTCGGTTTCATTATCTTTTATTACGTTATCATTCTTTGTGCAGGATTTACTAGTCATATTGTAAAATACTACTTTTAAAGTATTATATTAAATGCATTATGTAAAATGTTTTAACCTGTAGAGAGACAAGTTCATGTATTTTTGTACAATGGCTAATTAATAAAACGTCATTATTCCTTTTTTTTTTTATTTATTTATTTTTTTTTATTAAATAAATTTACATTTTTAACAATACAAAAAAAAAACAGAAAAAAAAAACCAACAAGGAACACAAAACAGTAAAGGACAAAAAAAAAAACACAGTGCAATATAAATACATTTTAACTATTAAAATTCATCCAATAAAGAAATGATTTTCTCCCACTGAACTTTTTTTGTTATTTTGTCTGCCAACATAATAGGATCAGTTTTCACTATACTAAGTTCTGTGTGAATTATACTATTAAGATAC
>JAHWFP010103966.1:0-10474 GCA_023313725.1 Lithobius niger | reverse complement strand
GGCCCATTTACCGGTAAAAGGTCCTTCAAGTTGAGAATGGCCCGGCCTTTCAAAGGAGTGATGAGTGAGGATATATATATATATACGATAACGTTTATCAGAAGAAGAGTTGAAGTTCTGCTTTAAGTATTTTGACGATGATCGCGGTCTGTTAATTCACATTTTTTTGTAAGCAGAAAATGAACCGTTTGATTAATAAGTTCTGAGAAATCATCTTACTGCGATAGTTACTGTACAAATTTCCAAACGAGTTCCAGAGCCCAAGGGGGGGGGGGGGCGGAGGGAGACAGCGACGGAAGAAGGAAGCGATACCCCTTTTCAAGTAACATCATCATGAGAAAAAAAGTGATCATGTTCGTCCCACTGGAGCGTAGTGCTACGCCATTGTAAACGAGTCGATAAGGCCGCAAAGAAGGAAAAAAAATTCAATTAAGTCGTAGCCTGGTTTTTGCTTCCACTGATGAACCGGCTGAAAAGAAAACGCACAAGTTGCTGAAAGTTTAAGGAGTTCCTTTTTGTGGAAAATGGTGAAAAGAAAATGTTTTCTCGACGGCCTTTTCTTGAGTACCCTCTTTAGAGCACGTGTGATTTGCTATTAGGAGTGCATGACCGAGTGGAATCGACACTGTGAAATCGTTTCACGTAAGGGAAGATAGCGTTTTTGTTTTCGACAATCTAGCGGAGAGAAAAAAAAAGATTACTAGCTTACAAACGAGCGAATAGGCTTTTTATACACGAAACCTGGGACGGCTGTTCCCCTCCGCCGCCCCCTCCCCAAAAAATAAAGATAATCGCGCAATTTCCCCCGTCCCCTCACCATCACTTTTTTTGGCCATTAAAAAAAAACTTTGCGTAAGACAAACCAAGCGGCATATATAGGCTGCTAAAAATTAATTAAGTGGTTATCGGGAGCGCACGCATGGTTTTTTTTTTTTTTTATTAAGGCATGAAACGTTTTCAGTGACATTGTCGAAAAACAAAATGCTCATCACGCATCAGCACTTTCAAACATTTCCTGGAGCCGATGACCACGTCAGCTCTCTGCTTCATTCACATGATCGCCTCGAAACGAATGTAAGGGTAGTTCAGAGCCATGTCACAACTAAAAACTTAGATCTAAAGAATGATTTGTCAAATATGCAACTGTTGCACGCAGATCCTGCCATTAAATCATGGATATTGTATACTCCACAACGAAATGTAAGCTACTGATTTAGTTCTGTTTGGTAAAAAAAAAAAAAGCCATCGCACGCATGTGAAAAATTACGAATGAAACGTAAAATAAAAACACCGACAGCTCGTGTCAAGTTTTTTCAGCACCACTCCTGAAAACCACTTAATTAATTTTTAGCCGCCTAAGAAGACAAGCGGATGAACTCAGGTCTGTCTTTCGGTGTAGTCAGCTCCGGATGCCACAACGGAGTTCAATACTTACAACATTTGGGTGTAATTCAGGACGAATCGATTCAGCAAGGGTCTGGGAAAACGTTGTGAGCGCCCCTTATGAGATACGGCGCGAATCCGTGATCACGAATACGTTCAAAAGCAAAGGTTTGAAATCGATTCACGTATATAGCAGCGTCATGTGACGTCATATTGGCTACGAGACACCATTTGGAGGTAATATCTACAAGGTGCACTAGATTAAAATGTAACAGAAAAAACGGCACTTATAGTCAAGACGGTGCTTTGGGAGCGGATTTCTTAGGCTTAAAAGAACGTTGTTTTCTCCAACGTGGCTTTAGTAAGACGACCTTCTTTTCGCCCTCCAGTGCTCCTTGCAGCTAACCCAGTTACTGGCTCCACCATAGAGTTATACACAATAATACTACGTCGTGTCACTGCCCTATAGAGCAGTGACATAACGTAGTACTATTGTCTATAACTTTGTGGTGGAGCCAGTAACTGGGTTGGCTGCAAGGGACACAGGAGGGCGAAAAGAAGGTCGTCTTACTGAAGCCAATGCTGTTAGATTGGATTTCTTAAGCCTATAACTCGCGATTTTTGTTGTTGTTGGAGAAAACAACGTTTATTTAAGCCTAAGAAATCCGCTCTCAAAGCACTGTCTTAACTAGAAATGTCGTTGTTTTCCCTTACATTTTAATCTAGTGCACCTTGTAGCTATCCCCTCAAGATGCTACCTCGTAGTCAATATGACGTCAATTGACGCTGCTCTATATGGAGATGAAACGAAGAGGACAGCGTACAAGCGAATGGGTAGAGCGGCAGTCATTTCTGGCCGAGCGAGCGAATGGAGCGAAGCCGAATACTCGACAGAATTTGGATTATGTGTAGGTTGTTTTTTGCGTTTTTCTCTTGGGGAAACGATACGGTTCGCAATTTTGTCCAGATGTGGTTGGAATTTCGTGAAAAAAGTGGTTTGGTACGTGAATTACTCGAGTTCGAAGATAAAATTCCGACCTCGTATGTTTTCGGAGGTATTCGGGGTTCCCATTGGATGGCTAAGACGATTTTTAGTTAAGGCATCCCGATCTACAAGGTTAATGGCCCCAAACAGTACATGAGTTACGCCGTGCAGCCGCGAGCAGCCAGTCTGGTTTGGGCTTAACGCTCTTAAAAGGACGATTGAAAACTTTTACAAAATAATCCCATAAGGAGTTCAAGTACCGCATCCATTCTACTTTTGGATTAAAGATAAAAAAAATGGGTTATTAGTACATGTTGCATGGATATTGTTTTTCTGTAACTTGCACAGAAAAATGGTGATAATTTGTATAATTTCATTGCGCAAGCATATCGATATATAATTGTTACAACTTTGAACTCCCAGGCAATTTTACATATTTTTGTTAATTCGTTCCCCTCCAAAAACATTTAGGCCATACCAAATCAAGCATGGTATTAAGTGCTTCTATGTATAACTTTGTTTTGAAAATTTGTATATTAGGCTACGTTACTGAGCAGAATTGCGCAAACATGTTCAAAGTTGTTCATTTTCACGATTTTTTTTGCTGTAATTGCACAATTGCTGTCACCTTCGGGAAAAATATGGAAATGTTCATGATATTTAAAATCTCTAAAATGGTCACATTCGTACTAATTAACGCATAACTTTGATTTTTTTTTCACAAAAACAAGTAGGTGTTCGAAGTTGTAAGAAATGAATATAATTAAAAAATTGTTTTGTTTCATTTTTTTTTTAATTCGCCCTTCCTCCCAAAATTTTACCATGACAGATCAAGCACGGTGTTAGGCAAGCGCTTCAATGTATACGAAACAATTTTTTGAAAATTTGCATGTTCGGCTACGTTTCTAAAAAGAGCTGTGCAAAACTGTTCAAAGTTCTGCATTTTTATGGTAATTCCAATGGAAAGTTTCTGGTATATTTGTCATGCCACAATCGACATGAGCACGAGGCATCATAGGCCAATTCTAATCATGAAAAAGCCAAGGATGGCTGGGGTCAGGATCGAAACCGGGACCTCTGGCACATTAGACAGTCGCGCTAACCCTCTGGTCACCTTGCAACACCACATGCTTCCTGTATGTAAAAGGCTTAACGCTCGGTTTCACGTAGCATGCGAGTCACGTCGTCCAAGTTGTGCGCTGAAGTGAAAGTATGAAGAACGAACTACCCCAAAACAAAGCATTAATTAGTAATAATAATAATAACAAAAAGGTTTCCCACTACTAAGTGGAGTGGACGTTGGAAGGGCGGTGAGCCACTGACTCCAATCCGAAAGAATGCTGCATGGTAATTTATAATTAATACTGCCGCCTCACGAACCTGGATAGCGGCAATTTATCTAAAATTCTTCTGAACATACTTACAGAGGTCGCCGAGACTGCTTCCTCAATTAGGGAGTTCCAAACAGGAACCACCCTCACAGAAAAAAAATGCAGACGACACTCTAGTTTCGAGGGCTGAACTAAAAGCTTCAAAGAGTGGCCTCTAGTGGAGTGAACAGGGCTCAGGTCGAAGAAAAGCAGGTCCACTGATAAGAAACCTCACAAAATCCTAAAAGTGAGCACAAGATCGAATTTCAGTCTGCGAAGTTCCAGAGGTTCTAATTTTAGCCTTTCCAGGCGTTCTCCGGCCAGAATTTCCCTGAAACCAGGCAAACCCTTTGTGAATCGTCGTTGGACTAACTCAACCATATCAATATATTTAAGCAAGGAAAGCGACCACATGGGGGTGGCATACTCCAGTAATGGGCGCACAAAGACTTTAAATGCCCAGACCCGGATCTGTATACTCCCTGAATTAAAACATCGATTCACAATTGCAAGCCGACGGAAAGCCAGAGCAGTAATCTTACTATACAGTGCAAGGAAGGTTTAAGGGTCGACGTAAACCACACCCCAAGGTCCCAAACCTCGTCCACATCAGGCATCGGGGTGTTGTTCAGCCTGTATGTGTGGCTCACATCCTATATGGAATGTGACGCATTTTGGAACAGAGAGTGGCAGCTGGCGTTTTTGACCAGTCTGAAACATTTACAATCTCAGTTGTGAGAGCGATAGTATTCTGCACAGAAATGATCTCCGTTCCAAGTTTCAGATCATCAGCAAATTTCAAATCGTTAATACCTGACCTGGTTCAAGACAGGTCGTTTATATAAATTATGAACAGCAACGGGCCCAGTACAGAGCCCTGAGGGACCCCGCTCACAATATTGGAAACTGAAGATAGAACTTCCCCCACTCGTACCCTCTGGGTGCGCCCCTCAAGGAAGGCTGTGATCCATTGCAAAATTTGGCCACCGAAGCCTATAACCTGTAGTTTGAAAATCAGTTTCCGATGAACTACAGATTCGAAGGCCTTATGAAAGTCAAAGTAGATGACTTCAGATGATGCCCCCAAATCCAGAGCATTTGTCCACCTATTAAGTGCTGCTAGAAGTTGGTAGGGCGCAGAACGGCCTGGCACAAAACCAGACTGGTCCTGGTGAATAAGTTAACCTCTTTCTAAGTAGTTCCTCATACGATTTCTAATGATAGATTCCATTAGTTTGCACGGTATAGCTGTCAAGTGTTAGCGGGACGCACAAAAACGTGGTAATCTTCTCATTATTTGATTTACCGGCGTTGCAACACTAACAGAACATTATTTTACGGTAATGGTGACTATTCTTGGAGTCTTCGGACGATTTACTCCTGCGTCAAAGGATCGTTTAACACATTTTCCTTGATTGTTCTTTTGTTTGAAATTAATGAAATTAAACTTCTGGAGGCTTTGTTTTGTCGTCGAGTGGACAAAGAGGTACGTAACATGAAGCCATTGTTGTTAAACTCTAATAATTTAGTGTCAATGCAATGTTTTAAGTTTAAAATCCGCGTATCAAGCGTCACGAGTATACCTTTCATAGTTCAGTTCACACGCTAGAGCATTTCATTTTTTTTAAGTCGCGAATGGTAGCAGAATCGGCGGCCAACTGGACGATGCGTCGCATTTCTAACGTTAAGCCTTTAAACATATAAGGAAACTGTGGCCCCACGGCATTGTGACTATGCTTCATGCAGAACATCGAGAAGAATTAATATTTATTCCATTTGGAAAGCGTGTTCCTTTAACAGACTCTCAGTAATAAACTCTTGACTATTGCACATACATCAGTTTTCATGTTAAAGGTTGCCAATGCCACTGCACCAGGTGTGCAGTCATGACCTCCAAACGCTGAGATTTACGCCACGCCTAAGTTGAACAAGTGATACAAAATTCGACAGAGAGCGTGACTAGCTTTGCAGCGTCGTTACAAGGTATTCCAGCAGAGAGAAACCTGGCAGGCTAAAGCAAAATATTCATGCACGGAGGTCGGGTTATTAGGGTCACACTAGGTCGCATTGTGTGACGCGATATTTCGAGCGACTGGGTTGAAATTATTAGTACGATTGCTTGATTTATTACTTGGGATGCAACCTTTATTTATTGGTGCGTAACTCTGAGAGCACAGTGGTATAGCCTACTAGAGGTGAGCGCGGGTCGGGTAAACCGCGGTTCGATGCGGCTCTGGTCGATTCCGGGTCAGGTCTGTTCCAAAAAAAAAAAATAGTTACTGCAGTTTGCGGGCAGCTGCGGTTATATAAAAAGTTATAAAAAATAATATTACAACCGGTTTCGGGTTAACCGCGGGTAAACCGCAACTAAAATAAATAACCACTGATAACCGCGTGTGATAGAAAATGCAAAACTATCGTCGCCATTTGCTTTTTTGCCTTGAATCACCTTAACCAATAGGGAAACGCAAGGCCAATTGAGGTAGAAACTGCAAGACCCGAAAGTCGCCGTCAATAGCAAATCAAACCGTACAAACAGCAAATGCACGCTTGAGGAACAGGAAGGGACGCACGCTGTCAACGTTTTTTAAGCTTATTTTTAACTAACTAAAAAAAAATAATAATATGAAGAACAAAAAATAAGTTTGTTGAATTATAACAATGTCTTCGTGTGGCTTTCTTTTTGTGTGTTTCGAATTTTTTTTTTTCGTAATCAATGCCTTTATTAGATCTTTATTTAGCGGTTAACGCTCCCTAAAACCCTTTGAGCGGTTAACCGCGGGTACACCTCGTTCTATTCGGGTCTATAGAACACATTTGCGGTTTTGGGCCGGTTCGCTTGTCAGTTCAGACATTGCGGTGCCCTGCTTGTCGGTTTCGGTTCTCAAAAATGGACCTGCGCCCACCTCAACAGTGGTACTTTTAGACTTTACATGTTGCTGGTGGCACTCATGACCTTAGGCATGAAGCTTTGTGAATAATTTTTCATGCATTTCTTCCTCTTTCTTGAATCTCCCGAACAAGATACTGTACTTATTCCTTTGTTAACTTCCGTTCTTATTTTTTCTCTCTCTTCCTGGTTAAGGAGAAATGTTGAAGTTTTTCACCCCGTCTTTCCACCGCTACCCGATTAGGCTGTGCCTATCAGGTGCTTTACAATACAGCAATGTAATATTTCCTCCTACCCGGGCCGGCGCCACGGTGATACAAGTTGAAGGATGATGAACCTTGAACTTGAAAGTTTTTACTGCACTTTAGTGCCTAGAATATACAAGGTATGCTAATTACGATACGATTTGGGAAACATAGAACTGACTTATGGACACGTTCGATGGCTATGTTCTTCTAGAGAAATGACCATTAGGAACTATGAAAAGTGTATCATGTGAGGAGATAACATAGTCGCAAGCTTGTTAACGCCTGGCCCGTGGTTGATTCCCGTTTTCCCCATGAAATACATTAAATGAATAAAATGGCCATAAATGAATACATTGGCCATATCTGACAAAGGTTGTTTTTTTTTTTCTGTTCGTCTGACACAATGGAAATCTTACAATCCATCACAATCTGGCCTCTCTTCCCTTGCGACAACAAGTCCTCTCGACGAGATGACTAAAACCCCAACGTAATACTGTGTAGAGTGTTTAACGTGCACATTTTTTACCATTGTGGACGAGTAAAATTAAGGATTATAGTCAAACAGTTAAATATTGCAAACGCGACTTACTTTCCAAAGAAGACCAAACACCAGGAAAGGCTAAAACTGGGAACTTATAGCCACCGTCAGCATGCACGGTTCCAGCTAGTAACATATTATTTTACAACCACAAATGTTGCGCTAAAAACATAAAAGGAATTTATACTTTGTTTTGAAAGATTTACGTAGTTATTCAGAGAAGTTTGAAATCATTAACGTTTAACGTAAATCAGTGAAATTCCAAAGGGATATTTGTCCTCCTCGTTACCATTGTGCAGTATTTCCATGGGATCATTCATACCGTGCGTTCCGTTTGGCAAAGCGCTTCAGCACTTATCAAAATCACTGTCCCGTTTGCGTGAGCGCTTCGTTTGCTGAAGCGCTCATGACTGTTCCGTTTGCAGGCGCTGAGAAAATGCTTTGAAGCAACGCGAAGCAGAAAAATTGGTGCTTTTTTGGCTTAGCTTCAAGATGGCCGCTCCCTAGTACGTGGACGCTATCGAAGTGACGTAAGATAATGGCTAATTTTTCAGCCTAACGGTCGACTCTAGTGAGACTAACAGACGCCATACCGATAATTAGTTTTGTGTGCTCGCTGAAACACTAATTTATAAAACGAATTTTCAAAAAATAACGTTGCAATTCTTGATTTCCTACTGACGTGTGTAGCGAGTGAGTGCATAGTCACACATTTTGAAACGTATTTCGTAATTGTTAATTGTTTGCTTAGTTTGCCAGACTGAATTCCTTCACTGAAAACAACTGGCGCGCGCGGTTTTTTTTACCGAGAGCCCAAATATTCACAATCGAGTTATTTTTATAAAAACGCTAGCCATCTTGTTTCCTACTACGATCGTCCCGTTTGCTCGCAAAGCGCCGAACGTATAGTGGTGACGTCACAATTGAGCCAAGAAAGCTATTTGCTGAAGCGCTTTGCCAAACGGATCGCACTGCTGCTCGGCCAAATAACATTAGAGCAGGAAATTACATCACGTTACGGTGTTTCAAGAAGTTGCCCACACCCGCACTTAAAGTAGGTGTCAAATTTCGGCGAGTATAAAACGAAAAACAGGCCATAGACGGCTCTTGTTTCTACGCAAAGTCTAACCCAGCTCATGTGATTCATGACGTCATTAACTTTTCAAATCTAAATAATGGCACTGTAATAACAAAGGGGGGAAAATGTAACAATGTAAAACAATTTTAAAAAAGGGTTTAACGAGCGTTAACCACTCCTGGTCATCTGCCCGAAGCCCTAAGGCCCTATGTCTGCAACAGCCAGATTCCCAGGCGGTCACCCACCCAAGTTTCAATCCAGCCCAATGCTGCTTAACTTCGGGGATTTGACGAGAACCGGTGTTTCCAGCACTGCAAGGCCGCCCCGCCCCAAATTGATTAATAACAGTCCAGCGAATCCCGAGAACAAACCCAAAAACAATCAGCAAAACCAAAAAAAAAAAACCAAAAAAAACCCAGTTTTTGCAGCCGCACTAAAAAAAATTCTCTGAGAAATAGAAGGGGGTTTCAGAAATGACAGCGATCGTGATTTCCATTATTATTAAGCAAACAATGGCAGCAAAAAACGTGACTTCCCCGCCAACGTTTTAAAACAACATTTCATTTTTTTTTTTTTACCTTTGAGGAACCGATCATTTAATTTACAATTTTTATTTTATTTCCGGCTAGTTTATTTTACTCTTTATACGGCTATTCTAAAGGACGCGCTGCAGTGTTTTGTTTATGCTCCGTTGTTTGAATTTAGGCAGTAGATCGCAAGAACGTCATTTTATAGTTTTTTTTTTTGTTTTTTTTTACCGTTTCACTGAATATTTTTAATTCTAATCTACTAAAAAACCAATCTTGATATTTTTCCTCCAGTAATTCAATTACGACTTTTTTTTTTTAAGCTTAAGAAGGCCTTCGTGTCTTGAACGGAAATTACTACAATTTTTTCCAATTTTTTTTTTTTTATGTCGGATTATTACATACGCTAAATTTTAATGAAAACGCCTCCAGACTCTAAAAGTTCGGAACTTTACATCAACACAAGACTTGAAAAATGTAGTACTTAATATACAAGTTTTGCTTAATACACTTAATATAATGTACTTAACATACATAGTTCGGTCTAAATTTATTTTAAAGAATATTCCTTCCAAAATTTGTTCTAAGGCCGCTAAAAATTAATTAAGTGGTTCTCAGGAGTGGCCCTAAACAAAAGATTGATGCGCGTGGGCGGTTTTTTTCTTTACGTTTTATTCGTGATTTTTAGATACGGGCGATGACTTTTTTTTTTTTACCAAACAAAACGAAACCAGCAGCTTACATTTTGTAGTGGAGTACAATATCTATGTCTTAATGCCAGGATCAGCGTGCAACAGTTGTACATTTGATGAAAGTCATTCTTTAGATCCAAGTCAGGAGCTAAGTATGAAAAAAATGTTGAAAAAAAATGTATATATATATTACATATATATATTATTATTTTTTTTTTTTAGTGATGACAAATCCTACTACCTGGGTGCTTTAGTTTTTAGTATTCACCGTAGCATACAATTTTTTAGCACTGTTTCTACTTTTTAATTGTACAGCATCATTTTGGGCCTTTTAGCACTTTTCTGACCCTTCCCATGTCCACTTTGTTGCCGCTTTGTTGCCACAATAATACGCCAAATTATGACCCAAATAGCGGTGCGGCAGGTATGGTAAGTGGCGCCATCTCTTCGAAGACTTTGGAAAAAGTGTTATAACCCGAACTTGTAGTCCAAGGCCGTCAACAGACGGCACCATGGCAGGTTTGGTAAATGGCGCCATCTGTTCGAAGACGTTGGAAAAGTGTTCCAACCAGAATTTGAAGGCGAATCCAGTCAACAGATGGCACTACAGGGTGGGATACTTGACTGTATGACAGGATGGTGAGGCCGCTTCAATCGGCCGCCTGCTCCGTTTTATACAAGTAGATGGGTAAAAGCGCTAATTCTGCAAAAATGATTTTTGACTAGTTTAAAATACAGCTTTTTACATTATCTCATTTTCTAC
>JAHWFP010103963.1:0-12344 GCA_023313725.1 Lithobius niger | reverse complement strand
TAATAGAAAATCATGCTATGGTTGAATATTACATTATTATAATAGAAAATCATGAGTTAGAGTGCTGTCAGTGGGATGTCCTTGGAGACCAATCACCTCTAAGCTGATGGCAGACCCACATATTCTTTTGCAGCATATCTCCAAGTATCGAAAAAACATAACCACAAAAAATCCCCGGAGGGGAAGGGGGTTATGGTGGGGCCTATAGTCTACAATGGGTTAGGAAGCTTTCCCTGGGCATTGGCTCATGACACGGAGTAGAGGTCGATGGCCTCATCTTCTAGGGTAAAAAATTTATGTGAAAAATTTATGAAAGCAGAGAAGTTGTTGGAAAAACGACTGATTTTGAAAGTAAGACAATTTTTAACTGGTGGCTGAGTTGGGGTGCCCCTCTAGATCAGGGGCCCTATATGGCCACATTGCCTGCTTGTGCCTTGATCCAGCTCCGTGAATTCATAAGGTCGGCGTATTGTTCGAACCTCGGTATCAGTGGGGGGTTCAACCATTAATAATAATATTTTATTTGTTAAGCAAATTGCCGACAGGAGAAGGAAGGGACATCGAAGGTCCACTGACACCATTCCTCGTTTAAACGCACAAGAAAGAAACTTATCAAGGTTTACATCAAATAATCTAATTTTGAACACTGAAATATGTGGGCGCTGGAACAACATACAATTTTTTTTCACTGAAAAAAAAGCAACGCGTATGTGTTTATGTGTGTATCAATTCTTCTAGTTGTACATCAAAATCTGAATAAGTTCCCAGATTAATCGTTTCTCATCATAATGTCCGAGTAATTTTTGGAGGGTTTTTTTTTTTGGGGGGGGGGGTCAAAATCCCAATAATCCATTACCCAATATTATTGATTCATCAACCTAAAGCCACAAATACCGTGGGTTATGGCGCATGGAAAATTTGTAATGAATCGGACTTTGGGTTCAAAAGTAATTGTAGAGAAAAACAGATAGGATGTAAAGTTTCTTTACTCATAACATCAGGGACAAGTTGCTCTCAAACACGAACCGCGAATATCGTGCGATTCGCAAATATTACAATTAAATATTACTGCGTAAAAAAAATACGTCAATTTCGTCGTTAACGAGTGACGAACAACTCGCCCCTGGCATCAACAAAAATCAGCTTCCCGTGTTTTACTGACATCGCTTAAAAAATTACGCCACGAGAGATCATTTTATAGAAGAGTGGCAACAGACGATCGCTGCGGCACTGTCATCATGCGACCTTGCAGCCAGGCTTCTGGCTTGACCGGTTATAGGGAATGGAAAGAAAAATAGCCCTCCCGCCATTTTGTTATTTTCGTTTGTCGTATATGATCAGTGCTGATGTCATGTTTTTTCATCAAAATGGTGTACAGTTGTAGGATTGTAGGTTGTGGCAATGAACAAGGAGCAGAAGATTTGTTCTGTTGTTGATTTCCAGCAATTCAGCCATTGGTAAAGAACTTGGACGAGAACGAAACCAGCCAAACATCGTCTGCTTGCTTCAAACGCCATTGTTTACCTCCATTACAAGATGGCAGCATGGGTTGATCGGTTGCCATGGGCAACGGACAGCAGGTGATCTTTTTGATGGTGCTCTATAAAAGACCATTAGAAAAAACAAGTGTAGCTCAATTTTATTTAGCTGATTATAATGCCTTAAATACAAAAAAAATTATGATTTTATGAATCGCGATGTACAGCACAACTAAGAAGCTTCTTATCCTGTGCTGGTGTCTGTTTGTCTGTCTGTAATCTCGATAAGTTTTGTAGATACTACCCGATTCATTTAGAATTTTCCACATTGATGCTAAGCTCTGTTAGTAGATTTAAGTTCGTTGAGCAAGAGGTTTCAGAATTAATCCAATATCAATAATCAGACAGTCGCCGAAACTTTCAAGGAAATTATCAGAAATTAATGTACATTTAAAAGATTTTGCCCATAAAACAACACATTCTTTCAATTAATGGATGAAAACGATTAGTATGCCAAACGTAGGAGTTTATAAGTTTTTTTTTTTTTGTTCAACCACGTGGTCTTAAGCTTGTATAGGCAAAATTCCAGAAATACACCATAGAGCGAATATAGACTAAATATTTTATCAAGTGCATCTGACAATTTTTTGTTGGTGGGAGAGAAAGCGGGATGAAAGGGCAGAATGACTTGTAAATCTGTAATCACAGCATTTCTTTATTTAAAAAATATTGCACCAACTTACCATTCCTGATGTCGTACCATTCCATTTTCAGATCTGTTCACGGACCGTTCCTATTTTCAAGAATTACCTTTTACATCATGAGTTTCATAAGAAGGCATAAAAAAATCATCCTATGTTATGTCTTAACCTCAACATACCTTACCATAGTTCTAATGGAGCTGTATGCCTCAAACCTAGTGCCAAAATACATAATGGGTACTCCAGTGAAATTCATGGCCAGTGATCCTGCGAAAGTATATGACAGGGTTGAAGTCACAGATTTCTGGCGAAAAGTACCAAGTCATGATGGCCTCCTGTTCATCTTTTCAGCTTTTTACGATGCTCGACCAAGGGATCCTGTTCTTCGAATCATCGCGGCTGCATTGAAGAAAAGAGAAAAACCCATCTACTGCGTACTTCCAGATGAATCTGGTAAGTTAGTGCTGATCCAGGGTCGACTCACGTTCAACAGTGATGATTGGGAACTTAAATACGGTCCTGGTCGAATCGAATGCAATATCTTTAAGTCCGCCCAAATTCCAGAATGGGTTGGTATCATCGGACATGACGTACTGGACATCCACGACGATTTTATTCCAAACGTGACACTATCTGTACACCATCGCTCACCAGAATCTACATTACACAAAGGAAACTTTGCTGTGTGTGTCCAGCCCCTACATGGCAACTTCAATAAGGCAACAGCTCTCATAGAATTCATCGAACTCTACCGCATCTTTGGAGTATCTCATTTTTACCTCTACGATTATTCATCAGGAGAAGACGTGAAACACGTGTTGGATGCTTACCAAGACTCTGGAGTTGTTACCGTGTTTCCCTGGCAACTTGATGGCATATCCATGGAAACTGAATTTCGCGTGTATGGTATTTTAGGAGCCCTAAATGACTGCATTTATCGGTCCATGTTCCAATACACTTACACTATCATGGTTGATATAGATGAGTTCATTGTTCCAAGTGAAGATGTTTCACACTTTCATCTGATTAAAGGTCTCCAGAAAAACAACACTTCTGCTTTTATATTTCAAAATGCTTTCTTTTACTTGGAATGGGAAGACGATAGTACATGGATGAGTAATGCAAGTGCCATAGCCAGACGAAACAGATTAAATGATGGAAAAATACCATACATTGCTACGCTTGCGAAGTTCACCCGTATAATGAAGCCAACTGGAACTAAAAGGACAAAATACATTGCTCGGCCAGAAAAACTGGTTGCTGCAGGGAACCATATTGTTGAGCATCATTGGCCAGGTGAGAAATTAATGTGATTACCTAATTTCATGCACAGTGAGATCATACAGTGAGATCGGCGGTTATTTGTTGCTCTTACGTTGTTTTCCATCTGTCTATAACCGAGGGTACACGGAGGTTTCTGTATGTTTACCTCAAGTCGACTTAAGTTAAGTCCATGTAGTGTTTAGAGTGCTTTAAGAACAACTGTGTAACTGCATAAAACGACTTTCAGGTCGCTTTATCTCAAACCACATCGTTATGTTGACGTAAGGAGTTGAAGCGCTTTAACAACCTACGTGTACCCACTTATAACCCATTTTCTACGTCGCTCTATGGACTGCTGCCTCTTGACGGTTGAAACGAGTGCGCGGATTCGTGACCAATCTAGGTTGCCAACCTGGCAATTCTTTAAAACGAAGTCTAAAGTTCAGCTAGCTGAGTGGGGACATGGAAATAGAGAGGGGTTTGATTGACGGGAGATTAGAATAACACTACTACATCGACTTAGCAGGAACTGCCGTGTACCCGTTGTCGTATTAACTCACTCCAACTTGAATGTCCCTGTAACCACCTCTCTCCGAAAGCAATGTGAGTGCAAGTCGACATAAGGTAAAGAAACGTAAAGTAAAGCAACGTCAGCTAAGTGACGTATAAGGAACCTTCCTCTACCCTCGGTCTGGATCCGCCATAACTTTTGGACCCATTCATCTGCATCATTTCGAACTTTACACAACTCGACAAAAGTTGACACAATTTTTTAGTTTACCCCCACCAAATTTTAACCTTATCGTCATCTCTTATTACTGAACCAATAATATTTGTCAAGGTTACGGGGGTTACAATGCACAACGCAACCAAAGCTATTGCTGTTTACCGTTTTACATACTGTGACTAGGCAACTTTTGCACTCGGCCCTTGATAACCAAATGCAAAGGAAAGAAAAAAAGAGCAGCAGTATCTGCCTGTGGACAACTGTCCTGCACAGCAGTTGTGTAACAGTTTACAATTCATGGTTGAAGAAAATTTACAGACTTTTTTTTTCAAATTATTACCCCAAACTGACCAATTTTCGTGGTTTGTTATTTCTCTTAGCTAAAACAATAGAACGATAACCATACACTAATTCGTAACATTAGGTTTTATCACCTAATTTCACGATCTTAGTCCTCCTTTAACCATAGAACACGAAGGGATTGCAACGATGGTTTAGGACTGAGATGCAAAAGGAAGAGTGATATCGGATATCATGCCTGCTCTTGGATGTCACGCCTGGATATCACGCATGCTTATGAATTACAGAACATCATGCTTGCTCCAGATGTTAAAAAGGACGTTACAGTCTCGATTAAAATTAAGAACAGCACCGTGAAGAGCTTGTTTTGCTTAAGCAAGAAAAAAATGCTTTCGTATTTATTTATTTAGTTTTTCTTGTAGCACGAAAACGTTATGACACTGAACTGTAAAGGTTATTTACAATTTAAAATTACAAACGACGTCACAGCCTTGATTAACATTTAGAATAGATCTTGTTTTCATCGTCAGTCTGAACAGTGCAAACTTTTGTCGGTGGATAGCTCTCACCCTACCCGGCTCCCGTTGTTGCATCTACTCCCTTCTTCTTCCACCTCCACCCCCCGCCACACCACAAATATCGTGACAAAGCCTAATGCTAGCCATTCTGACACACACGTCTGTCATGGATATCATTATTTTTAATTTATTTATTAAATGTGGAGCTTTTCAACTTCGATTAAACCTAAGTCTAAATTATTCCACATATAGTATTCTTTTATTTATCAGTAATCGAGCCCATTTGGCTCTCCGTCCTATAATTACACGTTTATTGTCTAACCGCATAACTGTTCCAGATTCCGAAAGCTTCTACCATCACACAACGAACGCCAGCCAACAAAGGCTCTCGGTCTTATTTATACTATACAGGGTGTTACAAAATGGTCTGTACAAACTTTGAGGGTGTAGGCTTTGACTGAAAATAAGACAAAAAGGGGGAGGTGTAACTTCTTTGGACTTTACTGAAACAGACATTACATTGCCAATTACTACAAGTAACTAAATGAATATGACTAAATATTAATGACGGATCCTAGTAGACATCAAAAAAGATAAAACGCCGTAGTCTAGATACATCCTTTCTGAGCAATAGCCCTATTCAGTAAATCTTTCTGTCCAGCTTTTCTAGAGAGCAGAGGTCGTGGCCCAAAAATGACAACAAACACGGTACGCCTACTTCGTTGCTACCGATCAACAAGCAGCACGCACAGATGCGTTTGTTTTAGTCTGTTGTAAAAAAAAGAAAATATAGCCGTCTCTTTCGACGAACCAGGCTGAAAGTACAATACCAATGTCTCCCTCTCACTGCAACGATTATGAACCAAGAATTGTTGCAGGCAACTAAGGATATTCTGAGGTTATTTGCATCACGAATACTGTTCAACGATGACCAGTTAGTAGTTTTTCCCTTTCTTTTGTGAACCCAGAACACATTAGGCTTAAGGTTAAAAGCGTAACGGGCGTCCATCGCCCCAATGGTAACCACAGGATGTGGGGTTGAAGGCCCAGAAGCAGAATTTTCTGCCAATGTCTGCGAATTGTCGGGAAAAAATTATCTGCAGCTAATCTGGTTTTATTTCCGTATGGCTACCACATATTTTTTGGTTTTTACTGATTAACTTTTCACTGCTTTATCCCATTGATCTGGCTCTTCCACCAACGGAACGGCCTTGTCGAGACGATTAAAATGGTGTATTGGAATGCCCAAATCGGTCAAAAATAGACGAAACGGTAGAAATTTGGTCAAAACGACACTTTTGCCTGCGTCTGTGCCAGATTATCTGCGACATAGTCGCACGTCGCACCCCTTTCTGCCTTCGGGGTTGAAGGTAGCCAAAAGAGGTATGAGGCTGGAAGTAAAGCCGGCATCATTCGCTCTGAAGGCAACCCCAGGAAGTGGGGTCGAGGGCCGTATTTAGCCAGAAAGCAAAACAGGCATCTGCCGTCCTCATGGCAACCATAGAAAGTGGAGTGGAAGGCAACCTTTCGCCGTGGCCGGAAGAGGCGTGAGGCGAGAAGCAGAGCTGGCGTCTTTTCAACCCCAAGGCAACCACAGGGCGTAAGGTTGAGGGTAGTCTTTTGGCGCAGCCTGAAGAGGCATGAGGCCGGAAGCAGAGCGGGCGTCATTCGGCCTCAAGGTAACCACCAGACGTGAGGTTGAAGACAGACTTTCGCTACAGTCGGAAGAAGCATGAGGCTGGAAGGCAGGGCGGGTGCCTTTTCGCCCTCATGGCATTCACAGGATATGGGTTCGAAGGTAGTCTTTCGTAGTAGACAACGCCATGGAGAAAGAAGCATGATCTGGGCCAGGAAAATTCGCATGCCAAGAGTAGTTCAGCAATGAAAGAAGTGATCAGCCAGACCGGAACAGTCAGGTGGCTAAAGGAGTTGATAACAAACATCTACGTGTAGAGGGAGCCAAACACACGTCCTGCTCGAACGTGCGCCAGAGAATAAAAGGTGAACCTACTGGCAGGTTGTCGCCTTATATAGGAGGGGATGCGCATGTGCAATCTGGGGCCTGGATTTACGATTCAATCTCTGGAAGGAACAACATTCTGAATGAGAATGCAATAAACTGCATGTAATGCATATTTTCCCCGCAAAAGATAAAAAGGATTCAGTCAAAAATTTTATCCCCACATCCCCCTATAATATCTTGTCCTCGTAGGACTTCAGGATAACAACAGGAAAATTTTTTTCCCGGCTTTCTTTTTTGGATGCTCTTTTGGTAAACGATATTTTGAAAATAAAAGAAAACATTAAAACAAAGGCAAAATCCGTTAAAACATAGAAAACTCGAGGATTGTATAATTTTCCCTTGGTTCCAAGCTCAATATGGGCTGGTCATCGCTATTGTTTTAAGATACCCAGGCTTTTTAGACCTCTGAGTACGCCTTAGGGTCGTTAAGAACATTGCATATATTTCTTTACATCTTCCATTGAAAATATTGATATTTGCTCTTTTTCCAGATGATGTGTTTCCTCCCAACCCCACCCCTTTCTTTAGAAAGTCATCCTGTGCCTATGGAGAAAATTAGTGATCAAATAATTGTGTCCCATCCATCGAGAGAAAGAAATGAACGGATGGTTAAAATAAAATCACTAAAACTAAAACTTTGTTTTCCAGGATACCAATCTCTGGAGGTTCCGCCAACTATTGGTTTATCGCAGCATTACCGAAGATGCGTTCCAAACACGTCGTATTGTATAAATAATCCGAGTGTTACAGATCGCAAAATCTGGAGGTACGCAAATGAACTGATTCCCAGAATACTTCGTGCATGTGCTGCAGCATTCCCGTCAACAGGGAGATGTCCGTAAAACTCAACACAGCCATTCCCTATGGAACCACAGGCAACCTATGTTACCCCTCAACGAACCGAACAATTACTTGTAGGGACAGATCTGGCAGGACCACTGGGCGCTCGTCAGCATTGCTGGACATATTAGTTCCAGACTTTTATCTCAGCTTGCTTTTCCCTCCAAGTAACACACTGTTGCACCGAAGTGGTAGATTGTATTAGCACCAACTTATCGTACAACAATTTAATGATGATGTAAATCATGTAACCAATATTGTAATCCCGAGAGTCGCCATGCCAACAATGTGATTACCCAGTGCTAGGGTAATAATTCCTTGTCCCTAACCCTCTTCCCGTTCCAACCAAAGACCAGAGTAAGTCATCTTCTTTCGATTTTATTACTAGAAATTAGTCCACCCGATTTTCCACCAGTTATCCAAACTTCAGTTATCTTGTCCTCATACCTTTAACATTAATAAACACCCCATCTCATTAGTGTAATTTAGCAGGTTCCATCTTGGCAGGTAAGTCTTACCACCATTATTAATCTTAACCATTAAAACGTCAATGGCGAACTCTGGATTTATTGCTTATACACAGTTTTCACTGAACCATCCCCAACCAACTCGTTTCCGCTCGACGTACGTCCTAGTCCCATCAGTTTTTTGGTGCATCGGCCGGGAATCAAATCCGGGCCGCCCACATGGCTGGCAAGAATTCTACCACTCATAAGTAATTACCGCCCAACGTATGTACGTCCCAATACCTGCATAAGAGAAAAAAAAACTGCAACCAACCAATTTTTGAAGCTAAATGAAACATCTACAGATTTTTGGAATTTCTCACCTGACCTCCATTTTAACTTACAGGAGACTGTAGCTGTGCAAGAGTAAAGAAGCAAGTGATGATAAAGACTAAAATTATGCCCCAATTGGTCGTTGGTACTGAAAGGTTATGAAAAGTTAATTTCAGTTGGTTTTCAGTACATTTTTTTTTTTCATGGAAGTATGAAAGTGCAAGATTTTTGTAACGGTTTCCCCACAACACAATTAGGCTATTTTCTGTCCCCACGCAATGTCACGTGTATAAAGATCAGTGGTTAAGTTTTTTTTTAATGATAAGTATACATTGTAAAAGAAGTTAAACCATATGAGGGCGGAAAATTTTCATTTTTTTATATCTACAGATTTTTTGTGCAATTTACTGACATTTTGGCCAAAATTCTACAGATAATTTCTTTTCTCTCCATCTAGCAACACTGGGTGAATTAACAAACGGTAAAATAACTACACGAAAATTGGGATAAAGTCCACTTGGAAATGCAATACCGCAATTTGATGTGGTCAGTTTTTGTATAAGCTTTGCTACTTCATTTTTTTTTTATTTATATATGTAAGATTACTGAGACAACCAATTTTAAAACAAGACCTAAAATTCCTCTCCCTCTATGCAAACCAGTCTTAACGTGTCATTCAGCGTTATTTAAGGCTAAACAAACGCTGACGTAATTCCCACATTCCCCCCTAACCCCACCGTCCAAATGGTCTTTTCGTGGCCGTAAGATGAACCTTGCCCGAGGAAAACGTGCCAAACAAAGTCGGACGAAATCACCGTTCTTCTAAGTAGTCCATACAGTGAGTGGTAGGGAGGTGCTGAAAAAAAATTTATTTTTATTTTTTGGGACACCCCCTAATTATGTTTCTTTTGGTAACAGAAGCTTATGTGCAAAAAATCTCCAATGTATTCAATCATTTAAGGGTGCCACATTCGAAGTAAACTTTCTTTAGGATTTCCCTTTACGGCCGCAATGGCGTAAATCTCCACCTCTATAAGATAGTGCGACACAATGTTTTTGGGCTAGTGTATCGTAATTTTGTACTTCATTTTTAATGAAACACTTAACATTACAATTGCGTGCATTATGTCACTAAGGAAAATATGTCACAGCAGTTTTTTGCTTTATTTTCATTTTAAGTTCCCAGTTTGTGGCATAAACCACTATATGAAATGTTCATTTTGTGACTGTCAACTTCTTTGAATCGGGTACTGATTTCTATGTTCAGACACCACCTTTAGCAAAGCTTGCTTTTGAGCTTCATCCTTGGTGAGAATTTGGTTGGCTCCTGGATGAGGGCAACTCCCCTTTGAGTCTTATCATTCACTACACTCAATCCTGTTACTATCTGCCATGACGCCACAAAGTCACTGCCGTGCTCCCATTGGGCTGGGTCCTATTCAGGCCAGTGGGTGGAGATCTCAGTAATCCTGAAGAAACTCATCTTAAATTTGGTGACAAAGTATTCGACTGTGAATATTGCTAGGCCTATCTATTTGTCTTCAGTTTTTCGAACGTTTAGGTGGAGGATCGATACTCTCTTTTTCCTCATGGCGTACACCATCTTTACTTTGTTATAACGTCAATGCTGTCATAAAAAAAATGAAGGCTATAAGTTCTTCACCGAATACCAAGTGTGACGAGACAGTGCCATTATTGCCACTTTTGCTACATCTGGATGTAAGACTTTATGCTTTGAAAGCTACTTCTGGCACATTAGGGCATTGGACGGAGCCTGAATGGAGTTAGAAGCAGATTACCAGTCGACCGCTGGACTCTAAAATAGAAATATCTTAGAGAGTGTATTGCTTTGGCCATCCACCTAGCCCTACACATAACGCCAGGTGCTAAGAGACAAACTCCTCATGGAGGAACATAGCCCAACTAAATTAAGGCAAGCTCTAGTTGTCATCACGAGGCTGCTTTTCTCCAAGCAAGTTACGGCATACCTTGCCAGCTATAATTGTTGCAGTTTCACCATCTGTCTTGCCATCGTTAAATATGTCACAGGCCACTGAAGGCCATTTGCTGTGAAACAGCTTGAACATACGATGTCTGGCCCCATAGACGATGATACAGCCAAAGAGTTGGAAAAATCCCCTAATGAGGACCTGAAGGATGTGGTGATGACACGCAAAGTGAAGTAGCTCGGTTCCATCTTCTTTTCAATATGTACAGTTGCATCAACCTTGGTCCCGGAGTTGCCAGCAGTTGTCGAATGACATGGCTTTCACTGTCTCAGTGAGATCCCAGTCATGGAGAGCTTCCACAACAGCATTTGCCATTGCTTCTCCTGTGCCATTGTGTAGCTTTGGCACCTTTAGGATGCGCCCCATGCCTTGACCTGGAACAAGAATTGGCAAGCGGTCGACTTTCATTTGTAATGCAGAGATATCAGGGAGTAGCTTGCGATCCCAATAGACTACATCGGGTGCAAATTCTTCTTTCAGTTTAGCAATTGTTTCGAACCTGTGCTTTATTCGTCTGCAGCAAATTGATCAGCGATTTAGAGCAAGCTACTGAGGGGCTTGGCCAACGGCATGAGGGAAAGTAGTAAGAGCATACACAGTACTTCGATAGCTGACCTTCGTTCGATCAAATGCTGCTGCAACTTGTGATGGACTAATGGTGTTCTTTGGATGAGGACGCTTCAGTGTTAAAGCTTCAATTACTTCATCAATGCTTTCAGCACTGTTAAAATCGCTGCCACTTCCCTGTGGAGAATCCGACTGACATCTGAGCACTAATACTGCTACTGTGGAAGAATCATCTCCTCCTCTTGTCTCGTTCAGCTCTCAACTTTTTGGCATCATTTCTCTCCTCTTCAGCTTGATTTTGATTGCCAAGTTCTTGTCCACCTGTGCCATTGAGCTTGTTTCCCATCCTTCTCCAAGGTGTGTCTTCAGGGTTTGAATTATCCCCTCAACGTCAGCATGAGCAATGTTGAATGTTTTTTATAATAATAGCATCCTTTTTAGTTTTTGTGTGGCTGTACCTTTCTTTCTGCCCTTCTGAAGGTTCCTGTACTATTGGCCCCATTACATTTGTAGCTAAAGACCTGCTGAGACATACGATAGATATGACTACAAATAACTATTAACGAGTAGCGCTAGTTGTCGGCTATAGGGTAAAAATTTCACTTGGCATGCGGCACCCCTCAAACATGGAATATTTTAAAGATCTTTTGCAGTAGAGTTTCTGTTACCAATAGGAACAAATGTAGAGGGTGTCCCAGAAAATTTAAAAATATTTATTTTTTCGCTACCACCCTAATACAGTGGATATAAATGAGCGTATGGAGAATCTGTTTGCATACATAAGTTGCACGTGGAACGGTCCTATTAGCCAAGTTAATCCCAACTACTAATAGTTCGAAAATTAAATGAAAACTAGAAGATTGCAACTTGCGGTAGCAATCTTCAAGGTTTCATTTAACGTCCAAAGTATTATTTGGTGCGATTAACTTGGCTAATAGGATTAACCTTGGTGGCCTTTCCCTCATTGAATGATATCATTACTTTCAAAGGCCGACCTTTTTTTCGGAAACTTGACGGCTTCTCATATACCAGAGACACAGTAATACAAATCTATTAGATAGGTCTAAACATTCCGACATGCCATACGACCACGGTCGATTTTTTTTTTGTAGGGAGAGGGAGGGGGTGGGGGCGGGGGG
>JAHWFP010103957.1:5284-38317 GCA_023313725.1 Lithobius niger | reverse complement strand
AAAATGTTAGTGGTTAGCCTTAGGCCTTTGCTGTACGTTAACTGCAAGTCCTCAATTGCCCGACAGTTGAAAGGGGAAAGTGTAGACTTTGTGATTTTCATGGTGCTCCGGGGCTAGTGGGAAATCATTGTGCGATGCATGAAGCGTCTCCGGATATTCCAAGTCCACTTCTAATATCATCCCCATATCACGCTCATCTCTTTAATTATCAAGATTCATATTCTCAAGCTTGTCTTCCGCCACCCATTCGTACTCTCCAGTTGGTAGATACTCGCACATTACACATCCGTACAAGTTGTTGAAGTCAAAAAAATATGATGTAAGAATTCTTTTTATCAGGATTGAAGGTAGATGGTATATACGGGTTGTTGACTTTTGAGAATCTTCTAGCTATAAACGAGACACCGCCTCTTATACCCATTTCCACCATAAGACGCATGGCAATGTTAGTGAAGACACACAAAAACACTCCTGTCCTCTTGAGCGCCGCGTCCCAAGATAGGGAGGGTGTCGAAATGTAATGGAAACTAGCAAACTTGTCGCTCTAAAGTTTTGAAAGACATCGGCTATAAGCCCAGCGTCTGTCCACAAATACAGGTACTGGTAATCTATAAACGTTTTGCATTTGCCCAAATTCCAAATCTTCATCGCGTGTTCGTAACATTCGGAGCAGATCGCTCCTTTCAACAATGAGGTAAACACTGACAGGGGAGGTAAACGCTCCTGCTCAAAAACTTCCACGTTTGTAAGGTATTCATACGGAAATACATCTTTTTGTCTACGGCCTCGTACGAGTTCCATCGATTCACCTTCGAAAAGCTTGTCTGTAATGCTGAAGCGCTTTAAGTTCAAAGCTAAAGTTTCCAACGATGCCGTCATAAACACTAGACTATCGTTGAAGTAAAATCGTCTAATTTCATGCTGCTGATTCTTTCCTTGTTCTTAGCGATGATCCTTACATTATGTACAGCGTTCAAATCTTTAAACGAATTCAAAACCTTCACGACGAAATGACTGGTATTTTTTGAAATTATGCATAACAACCACTATGTTTTTGTTCAATGTGTAAGCAAAGTTATACTTTCTGTGTGCGGTACCTCTAAATTCATCGGTGATGTTGCCGTGGACTCGTACTTTCGTAAACCCGTTAAACTTTTCTTAGGGAGGGGTAAATGCACCGTGTTTGCCAAAAATGGCACACTGCAGCTGTTTTGTTTAACAACAACTGCTCCTTGGTTAAATGTTTAATTCGTTGCTAGTGGGAATCCAAGTAAGTCACAATCTTTTTCTGCTCTTCTAATAAAGATTCGAAGAAAACCTTCACGCAGTCGACTCCTCTGTACAACTGTTTGGAAAATACTTCACCTAAATGGTCCACAGTCACATGGGCAAAAGTGCAAGCTTGGTGTATGTGGTTAAGTCTGGTGTATGTATCGTTTCCATCACAACGGGAGACTGGTTGAAGTGGCCCTTCAAAGTCCAATAGGCTACATACAACCTTTCGAGTTCGTTCTTGAAATTCGTAAACCAGATAACAAGATTGTTGGGCAATGAGGTCTTTTGAAACGGAACTCCCTCGCAAGAAGGAAGGTGGACGTTTTCATACCTGAAACGATTTTGAAAACCGTGTAGACAATGCCTGAAAAATATTTCAACTTTCTGTTGGGGTTGAAACTCACGATGAATTTGTTGAAATCTTTTATCGTCATGTAGTGTCCATCGAGAAGAAGCACGTCAACGTGATGCTTACTTTCAACTAGGGTACTCACGCGATAAAAACAAGGTTCGTCATCCTTGAAACCAAAAACAAATACCGAAATGTTGTTGGCTTTTTCAAACGCCGTGATCTTGGATAAAGGAACGGGGTATCTATCCAACATACCGACAACTAACTCGTGTGCACGAGGAATGTAATGTTTCGCATCCCAATCATGTTGCGAAGATGGAACGGGGTGTATACTAGCCAACACGGACCACAGAAAACATCTATCATCCTCACTACATACATTGACCAGTATATCGGGAGCTAGTTTGAGATTGTTGGGGAGTGCTATGTAACCTTTTCCCGAAAGGGTCTATAGATTCCAATGAATAGTTCAGGGCACACACATTGCTTGACAACCCATCCACTTCCTTCTACGCAAACTGACCAATACTATGCAGAATCTTGTTCGACATTTCCAAGAGAACCTCCTTGATCCCCACTCTGACCAGGTTGGAGTTAAAATAAGCTTTAATAGTTTCCGTATTATCCATCGCTTTTTCGAAGAGAATGCATAATCCAATTTGAGCTTTTATGTTTACCATAAGATGTTGACATTGTTCTAAAAGGTTCTAATATTTATCCTCGTACCATGCCAAAAAAATCAAGGGCTCATAGTGCATTTCATTAGAGTAAAATCCCGCTTGAAAGTCAAGAAGCAACTGTTGAAAATATCGTGCACGAGATCAAACCCTCCTAAATCCAAACTGAACCGACTCACCTCAAGTTCTGTATGTCCGGTCACCTCTGTCTTGTCTTTCAAATCCTGAATGAAGTAGGACAAGGCCCAGCCAATTCTAGTATCCTCTATTATAGGTACGACTAGAGATCTGACGTTGTTGAGTAAGAGGTTGAAATTTGCGGGTGTTTGAGAAATTGTTTATTTCTTCAACAGAGGTGTGCGTTTAGGAAAATAAAATTTACGTCTCTTTTTTGAAGACTCTTCAATTTCCCTCGCATATTGTGCTGTTTATACGCGAGCTGATTAGAGTAAGTCACACCGCACGATTTGCAGCTCACGTTACATTTTACTTCGTCACGCCGTTTGTGCCTCCGTTTATACGCGTTCTTCCTGAATGTCTTTTCGTGGTTTTGACACAAGAAAATGTCATTGTCAGACAATGTAAGTTAAAGTTTTTCTTCTTCTTCAACCATCGTTGTTCCTTTTTTTTTTATCTTCCCATGTCGAAACCGTCTCTTCGTTAACCAGTAGAAATTTAGACGAATGTGAAATTCTGATATGAACTACAGCTTGTTCCAAATCGGGAAAATACTTTCAACAAGCTTCACAGTAATGTATACCCCCAAACTTGAATTTTTCGGGCATAATTATTTTTCCATCGCATCGGTCGAGTGCGCCAAAAATTCATCGTAGGTAGAAATGAGTCCTCCACAATCTAGACAAGTTAAGTTTACCACGCAGGGTTTCTACAAATAATTTCCACCTCTTCCCGTGATAAAAACTCAGCCTTGCATTTCTTGCACTGCACCCTCGAAACCATGTTGTACTTGGCATCCATGGCTGATATAAAAACCTATGGAAATTATCCACGCCTTTCATCCCAACCTCTCGCTAAACTATTCTCAAGCCAACCTACACGCTAGAAAGTTACACGATCTAATCCCCCCCCCCCAAGAAAAAAAAACATGCCCATGGGTGAACAAACCAGCTACAAAACTCTATAAAGAAACTGCAAAAAAATTATTCAAATAGAAGTGTGATAAAGGGGCCCAAACGCACGAGGTTTTCCCGATGAGTTGCTCAAAAGGGGTTGCTCTGCATTCTCCCCCCCTACTACTATCTTCAATGCTTCTTTCTCCATGCTATATAGACAAAACCGACAAAAATACATGATACAAACCACGTGTCTTGAGCTTGGAGCATGCGCAGAAAAAACTGCGTCAAAGCCTTTGGTCGCAAGACGAAAATGAAGGATTGTCGCCCTGTAGTTGTGAGTTCTCTAGAGACACTTCATGACAATGTCGTAACCAGTGTGTGGCTCTGAATTCATTGTTGTGGTGGAAGAGATGTCTGCAACAAGTTCAAACAAGTTGCAGCAAGATGTTCTGTCGCCAAACTTACTGTTGTATTTGGTGTGCAGCGAGCCTAACAAGTCAAAAGACAAGAGACTCGACCTACTGTAGAGATACCACCAACGTCTTACCCTCAACTGAAATGAAAACTTACCTAAGGACCTTACCAGTTAAGACTGTTAGGCTGTAACGTCTCGGCCGCTCTTTAACCTACTTAAAGGAATCGTTAGTACGAGGTGTGAACTTTGACAAATCGACTACAGGCTCACATGATACTTGTGTTGCATGTAGTTGTCGTCTACTGTACGTCAAGATTGCTGCTATGCGTTCTAGACATATGATGGAAATCTCACACACAGACCTGACGGGTCCATTTCAGAATTGACTTTCAGCAATGGAAGATTCCTTTTTATGCTACTTCATTATTATTATTATAGGTGTATATTAACATCTTTTTTTCATAAATCAGAAGTTCTTGAAGCGTTTTAAACTTTCATCCTCCAACTCCAATATGAGACCCAACAAAAACTGGTTATGCTTCAAACCGACAACAAACCAACCTGGAAATATTAATAGTTTCAAACATCTTTTCTCGAACACAGTAACTTTCCAGTCAACTATCTTATGGCGATTCACAATTGAGATAGCTTGCTATCTGCTCAATATAACACTAAGTAAGCCACTGTTTAATTAACCTCATCAAGCACATATGGGAAGATGGGCTCCTTGCCTTTACCATTCTTCCAGACGTTATCTAAATACATTCGATTGTCTGTGCTACTACATCCTACTTTTACAAAATAGGCAGAAATTTCACCCAACAACCAATTATCTATCTATTTTCTTAGATAATTCCACCCGCAGCATATGATTTCATCTTCTGGACTTATATTCCTATATTTTAGTGAGATATAGGGACATACATTTTGTTGAACGGACTGGAGATCTTCTTTTACCTCCTTCCGATCCAAGACCGCCACCAATTATAGAGGAGTGGTACAGTCGAAGGAGTTGTCTGGCACAAACTCCGTGATACTTGGTCACCAGCAAACCAACATACTTACTCAACCCCTCAAGAAATCATATTCGGTTTGTGTAACCAAACTTTTCACCGATCTCGAAACAAAAATACTGAATGAAGGCAATCTCACGGCCCTCTTCCGCTTCTACCGTCTTAAGTCTAAATCTTCACGCACTATGCCACCCCTAATTGTCGATGGAAAGCTCTTAACATCACCCTCTGAAAAAGCTGCAGCTTTCAATTTCGAATTCTCCAAACATGGCATTATCGACGATGGATTTTCACCTATACGTTTTGACTCTGATACCAACTCCACCACATGTTGCTGTCCTGATGTGATTTTCACGCTAGCCAAAGTCCAGGCTGCACTTCGCCGCCGTAAACCCAGTCATTGCATTGGCCCTGATGGTTTCTCATCCTTTTTTTTACCATCATATTGGCGATCATGTGGCTCCCGCCTTGCAACAGATTTTTCCCTTTCTTTTAAAACCGGAATTTTGCCTACTGATTGGTCCACTGCGATTGTGGTACCCATATTTAAAAAGGGTAATGCTGCCAAACCACAAAATTACCACCCAATTTCCCTTACTAGTGTCCCATGTAAAATCATGGAATTCCTTATTCGAAACGAAATTATGCTTCACATTAATAAGCACAATATACTTCTAAATGACCAATTTGGTTTTTTTGCCAGGAAGATCTGCGGTCCACCAACTTTTACTTGCACTCGATAAATGGACCGAGGGCCTTGATGTCGGTATTTGCACTCAAGTCATCCTCTTTGATTTCAAAAAGGCATTTGAATCTGTGGTGCATTCCAAGTTACTACTTAAAACTGAGGTCTGCAGGATTTAATGGTGGGCTCCTAGCATGGATCTCGACTTTCATTACGGGTCGCACCCAAAGTGTTGAGGGTGAGTCATCCCCACTTTTGGCTGTCATTAGTGGCGTGCCACAGGGTTCTGTTTTGGGACCACTACTTTTTCTTCTGTTTCTGAATGACCTCCAATGTCCTGAAACTGCCGTCTCCCAAGAAAAATTTGCCGACGACTTAAAACTCCACGTTCCACTTATCTCACCTGACGATGATTTAATTTTACAAAGAAGTATCGATTCAGTCCATTATTGGTCCGTCACTTGGCAGCTCCCCTTATCATTCTGAGAAATGTCATAGCTTTGCCTTGGGCAGAAGTCGTGTCCCCCATACCTTCTACCTGGGTGATGAGATTCTTAATGAAACGTTTCACAACTTCCGGGATCTGGGTGTTTGGTTCCAGCCCGACTTAAAGTTCACCACACACTCTGCAACGTTATTGCTGCTGCGGCCAGCCATAGATCCTACATGGTGTGTTGCTGTTTCAATTCAGGGAATCTTCAGGGATTTGGGCCTTCAAGGTCTACGTCCGTCCATTGCTAGAGTACGCTAGCCAAGTTTGGTCTCCTAATCTCCTCAAGATATTGACAGGATTGAGTCAGTACAAAGGAAGTATACCAAATCACTCCCAGGCATGCATAACATGGAGTACTCCCAGCGTCTTAAAATCCTCGAACTGGACACCCTTGAGTGTCGATGCCTTAAGGCGGACCTTTTCTTGACTTACAAGATTTTGCACTCTATGTTCCCTATCCACCTTCCATTATTCGAACTAAGTTATGTTGCTAAGACCAGGGGAAATTGTCTCAAGTTAGTTCTTCCAAGATTTCATAACCAACACGCGAAAATCTTTTTTTGCCCTGCGAGTTATACCTGCATGGAATTCCCTAAGTGACTGTCTCTGCCCCATCACTTCTTTCATTCAAAAATAAACTAACCGAGGGCAATCTCAGCTGCTTCCTCCTTCGCCCCGAACATTGCCCTGCTTTTCCTTAAACCCCCACCTGCATCCTCACCTTTTTAAACTTTATTCTCATCCTCACTTTTTAATTTCGTTTTACCATAAGCAGTCTCAGACGAGCCTTGCTTTTCCCTTTCGGCCTTATACGAGCCATTATATGTTTATTATTATTATATTAAAATTGACAATTGGTTTAGGCCAAGTTTTAACTGCGATGCATTTTAATTTTTTTATTTTTATATTTTAGACACATTGACAATGCTACGGCTTTTCCCTTCACTTGTCCCTCACGTTTGGCGATGCCATCGGGGATCATTGTGTCCCTGGTAGGTCTAACCTTGGTGGTAAGGCATTCGTGACCCCAACCCAATATCATCGACCCTTCCGCTACAGCCAGGCTATCTTCTTCGTTTTAAACTTTTAAAATCCTCAACTTTTGTTATTTATATTTTTTGTTTTAACTTCGGATGGCAGTCAGTAACCACCAGGTCCTTGCCATTCCGGTTGCGTTTGCAACAAACTTATTATTATTATTATTATTATTATTATAGAAACAGATATTAGGTGTGAGTTTTCTACTCATCGTCGATCCCGAACATCTTCCTTTCCATGACATCCTCTTGTTCATTATGTTCCAAATTGACCTGTTTTTTAATCCTATCATGGTCGACCATCTTGATTATGTCGATGATGGCACTTACTTGCCAGACCCCTATTCTTCTGTAACGCCACATTATGACCATGACTTCTCTCCCTGTGCCTCACAATTGGACACGAAGTCCACGAGCATCAAACTGGATGCACGTATTCTAATTAATTTTGGACTCTAGTGCCAAGGCCACCTGCCTCCGAAATTGTCAGTTCCAAATAGACCTTCATTCGAAAATTGAATTACGGTGGCTCCCTGTCAAAATAAAAGTGTCTTCTAGTCAAGTTATAGCAGCATGGAACAGTTTTCTCCAAAAGGTTGGACCTGGACTTGAATTTTTGGTCTAAGTTTCCTTGAAGTTGCCTAAGTGTTGCGTATTTTTTTTACTAGCTTTATGTTCCTCTAACACTTGCTTCTGCATTTGAATTTTTGGCGAGGGAATGTTTGAATTTGCAACAGACATTGAGAATTTCACTAACTTTATATTTTCACTTCGGATGTAAGAATTTTCAGTCGACAGTTTATACAGTTTGCAGTATGTGTTGTGTTGAATTTCTGCCTGGATGTCATTCTGAGTCGGTCGAAAAGTGTTGTTTTCACATGTGTTAATCTTTATTGATGTTAAGGTTTATAAATTTTGAACCGATTAAAATTTCTTATCACGGAATCAGATTCGATCAGATTTTTTTCATATCTACATGCGGATTCTAGTTCTATCAGTACAAAGGGAGGATCCTTGAGGAGTGGATGCAGAGGGGTTTCGTTTGTATCCTGAACGATGGAGCCATGACTCACTGTAACCTGGCCACGGGCAATTGGTCAGCGGTGGACTTGGCCTTCTGTTCGCTAGCCATCCCAGTTCATTTCACTTGAGCTGTCACTGCCGATCTGCATGGGAGCGATCACCTCCCCATTGTGTTGTCCACAACACGAGGGGGTTCTGTGGCCTCCAGGCCAGCTCGGTGGGCGCTTAAACGAGCTGAGTGGTCAGCCTTTGCTGGGGCTGCTGTATTTCAGCGTACGGTTGAGGAATTTTCTGATGTGGATGAACTTTCCACTCATTTCACTGATGTGGTCCTTGCTGCTGCTCATGCTACTATCCCGCGTACGTCCACACAGCCGAGACGAGTTCCTGTTCCGTGGTGAACACCAGCTTGCGGACTGGCCATTCAGGCCCGCAGGCGTGCTTTGCGTGCATTTACGGTGAGCCCCACTACTGAAAACTTTGTAGCCTTTAAACGCTGCCGTGCCCGTGCCCGGTATGTTATCCGTGAGGCTAGGCGTGCTTCGTGGTTGGCTTATATTTCGTCAATCACGCGCTCCACACCTTCTCGGCAAGTGTGGAGGAAGGTGCGCCAGATCTCGGGGAAGAGCATGCCTTCCACGGTGTCACAGTTAAAGGTAGCGAATGCCGTGATCTCTTCTGTGCCGGATATCGCCGATTGTCTTGGGTCTGCTTTTGTGCGGGTCTCGAGTGATGACCATTATGATCCTGGTTTCCTCGGGATTAAGCGTAGAGAAGAGGCTCAGTCTCTTGACTTTCGCTCCGATTGGCTAGAGGAGTACAATTTGCCGTTTACCTGGCAGGAATTTGTTTCAGCTTTGTCCAAGTATCATGACTCCGCCCCGGGGCCTGATGATGTTCACTATCAAATGTTGAAACATCTGCCTCTTGCCTCCCACCAGTTCATGCTGGGGATATTCAACCGTGTGTGGGCAGAGGGTTCTATTCCAGCAGCGTGTAGGACAGCAGTGGTCATCCCGATTGTAAAACCGGGCAAAGACCCTACTTCTCCTTCCAGTTATCGCCCAATCGCTCTGACTAGCTGTGTCTGTAAACTTATGGAACGGATGGTCAGTGAGCGGTTGGTCTGGGTGTTGGAATCACGGGGATTCTTATCTGCGTCCCAGTGTGGCTTTCGACGGTTTCGGTCGACTATCGATCATCTAGTTGCCCTTGAATCGGATGTGAGGGAGGCTTTCCGCTTGCGTCAACATCTGGTTCAGGTTTTCTTTGACTTGGAGAAGCAAACGACCTGGCGTTATGGAATTCTCCGTAATCTCTATGACTGTGGCTTGAGGGGAGAGATGCCACTGTTGCTTTCCGCTTACCTCTCGGGCCGTTCTTTTCGCGTTCGTGTCGGGGCGACGCTTTCCCGCCCGTTTGTCTTAGAGAATGGTGTGCCTCAAGGTGGTGTTCTTAGTGTCATCTTGTTTGCTATTGGGATTAACCCCAATGCTCAGCAGGCCGCTGTTCCCCAGTCATTGTTTGTCAATGACTTCGGCCTGTGCTTTTGGGCAGCTTGCATGCAGACCTGCGAGCGGCAGCTACAGCTGGCGATTAACAAAGTCCAGACCTGGGCGGTCAGTAATGGTTTCCGGTTTTCTCCGGACAAGACTGTGTGCGTCCACTTTTGCCGCCAACGAACACTGCACCCAGATCCTTGCCTGTACTTGGGACAGGCACAAATTCCTGTTATTCCACAGGCACGTTTCCTGGGTCTGGTGTTCGATTCCAGGTTATCTTGGCTTCCACACTTGCATCAACTTAAGGACAAGACTTTGCGGGCGCTTAACATCTTGCGGGTTCTGTCGGGCACTTCATGGGGTGCCGATCGCACTGCCATGTTTTGCCTCTACCGAGCCCTTGTCCGCAGCAAACTTGATTATGCGTGCGTGGTCTATGGTTCAGCTAGTGACTCGACTCTCCAGATGTTAGACACTGTGCATCACAGTGGCCTGCGTCTGGCGACTGGGGCATTTCGAACGTGTCCAGTGGTCAGCCTCTATGCTGAGGCCTCGGAGCCACCTTTGTCCATTCGTCGGCGACAGCTTGCCATTCAGTATGCTGTGTGGTTTCGTGCTGTGCAATCCAGTCCTGCTTTGTCCATGGTTTTGGGGCCAGACCTGCGAGTCGGTAGACGCAGTGTGGGTAAGGGTGATTTCCGCGATAGGCTCCAGCAGTCCTGTCAGGAAATAGCCTTTGAAATACCCTGCGTCTTGAGGCTTGGTGGGGTGCCAGTGGCCCCTTGGCTTGTCCCAGGTGGCATTTTCATTTTCGCTCTGGCGTCCCTCCCGAAGAGTTCCACTCTACCAGAAAGGTACTTGCAGGAGTTCCGGCGGCTGTGTTCTCAGTACGCCGGTTATTAGCGGCTGTTTACTGATGGGTCGAAGTCAGACGTTGGCGTGGCGTGTGCTGGTGTGTGTAAGGGAGTGACGGTTGCCTATCGCCTTCCATCATGCTATTCTGTGTTTTCTGCACAGCTTTTGGCTCTCGGTTTGGCGGTGGAATGGATCCTTGACCTTCAGGGCACACATTTCATTGTCTTTAGCGATTCCATGAGTGCCCTGGAGTCCTTGGCGAATTACAATCCTCGATACCCCTTGACACAACGTGTCCAAGCTATGCTTTCCCGCTTGCCTGGCCGGCGGAAAACCGTGCTTTTCTGCTGGATCCCGGGCCATGTTGGGATAGATGGAAATGAGCAAGCGGATTCTGCAACGAAAGGGGCCGTTTCTGGCCCGCTCCGGAGGGATCTCGGCTTTGTTCCCTCAGACGCCTTTCCAACTCTCCGTCTGAGGTTACACGCTTTTTGGCAAGCCTTGTGGGACAGTCAAGTCGGTAATAGGTTACGTGATAGTAAAGGCACTGTTGAGGAATGGCACTCGGCGTGTCGCCGCAGTCGCCGTGAGAAGGTGGTGTTGGCCCGTTTGCGCGTTGGTCACACTCGAGTTATTCGCTGTTTCCTTTTGCGGGGGGTTGACCCTCCTGAATGTTCTTGGTGTCGACGGCCACTTACGGTCCGGCACTTCCTTGTTGATTGTCACCATCTTGATGGTGTTCGTCATCGTTTCCATCTTCCGCGTGACATAGCGCGTCAATTGGGTGATAAGTCTGTCCTCCTGTCCGGTGTTTTTCAGTTTTTTGCAGGAGGTACAGATGTATGACAAGATTTAGATTAGGGGTTTGAATAACATCTCTGTAATGTGTGGTGCAGTGGCAACCCGGACCACTGCACTGTGACTGAGGTTGGCGCTCATGACCAAGTTGTTGACGCGCCATTAAGCCTCAATCCCCCCCCCCTCTATCAGTTTAACAGTTTAACAGATATACGATCTTGCTAGAATTTCTTTTATCAATATCATTCATCCTTTCTCAGATGGGCAGCTGCTTACACCACGCCCAAAGAAGTAAACCACTAGAGACACTACATTAGAAACAGCATGGAAAGAACATGGGTAGCTCATGCTCTTCACCATTGAAGCTGAATCAGGTCCTACTCGCCACAAGCACGACAGGTCTCGCCATCCGTGGTCTTTTTAGGTTTTGACTTTTAAACCCTTGCGCTAAACATTTAAATTTATTTATTAAATCGTGTTACTTTTATAATTGCAACTAAACTTTGAGAGTTTACCACAGAGACCCTAGGCTGACCCGTCCTAACAATGGCAATAATAGAAACAAATCCTTGATGTTTAGTCTACATCTTGCAGCTGGCGTTTGCTAATTGGCATTGTTGCATAATAACAATGTTTAAAACAATGTAAAGCAATCAATCTGGTCGTGTAGAGCTCCGTAACCCCTGAACCACTTGACCAATTAGAAAAAAATTTAATGGACAGGGAACATCTACAGAGCAATACCAGTAAAATTAGCCAAGAACCATATTTATAGGACAAATGGCTTGACCTGTAGCGAAGACAGAAAAAAGGTACAATAGGCGATAACGAGATTGTCTATACAACAATGAATACTACTAACAATGAAGCTCGCAGTTCGTGGACAGAGGAGTGGGGTATTGTTGTCAGTTTTGATATGCAGTAGCCTATATGCAGGTTACCAGGGATTATTTAAAAAACAATGCCAAGGCTTGGTTTGCTTTGTAGCTTTTTTAGTTGTTACGAAAATAATACGCGTGAGTTACGTAAATTGAAATCAGTCGAATAAATCAAACAAACATAACAAATTATTCATCCTGCGTACATTTTCTGTTGAAAGACTAAATTCACCTTATCACATTCATGTATTTATAACACAAAATAGGTTTATCTTTCATTGTTGACAAAATTAAAATACGCTAAATCTCTTAACTGCAACAAGAAGCAAGATGACCCACCCTCCCCTCCCCCTCTCACAAACAGTCCGTTAGATTGTTTTATAGATTAAGAACTAAGAACAGACATGAAACTACGGTAGGAATATAAACAAACACCCATGGTAGCATCCAGGGACTACAGCAAAATGTTACCTTCTAAACGAAAAATACAAAAATAAATTCACTTGCCATCGTGTTCCAAAATTCCGGCCACATTATACCACATAATTTTTTTTATTCATTCAGATTACTGCGTTGTGGTCTTCACTGCATTCCCAGATGCTACGACGGTATTTTTTTGTTTTCGTAAAAATTAAAAATTTATGTAGACCTGCGTGCTAGCTATGTAGTTTATTCTGATATTCTTTTCAACAACACTGTTCCACGCTGACAACATGTCCCTTAATATTGTTGTAGAATTCATTGTTAAAATGACCATTGTTGAATGGACAAAAGTTATTGCTTACTGTACATCCCCAGAAAACCAAGAACAAGATCAAGATATTCCAAATTTGGTTTAAAGATGTTACTTTTGACGAAGTTATAAGTTCTCAAAGTTGAGAATTTAACATAGATATCTTAGATCGACCCTTACTAACACTGGAGCCAGTGTTAATAAAATACAACCAAGTGGGCAGGGAAGAAAGGGCAAAAAGCATTGGTGTTCCGGATGACATTTTCCAATAGACATGCTTTTATCCAGACTGTCTACTGTAAACTTGTACGTTCGAACCGACACTTATCACACCCTGTAGAAAACTACCTGTACAATAAAATCTGTAAATACTTTTTGGTTAGAGGACAAGGTGTAAACATTTTCCCGTACGGTAGGCTGATACTTTTTGCCCCAGTCGTTTCGGGCTGCACATGATGCCAAAAATATTGCTCATGTTTTAACGCAAATAATAAGTTATCTAACTGAACATTTGTATCGATTTTGCGTATTATTGCTTAAATTTGTTTTAACAAATGGCAACAAATTGTAAGTTGCCCATAAATAAATTATTTCTGATTTTTTTAAAATTAGTTTGCCTGAAATAATGAAAAAGTGTGTGAGTAATTTCTTTTCATTGCTATTGTTTGGTTGTGACTACTATTTGTTTTGAAATTTAGGTACCTGTTGTTGTACCATCATTTTTAAAGAATTCTAGTGAAATCAGCTTCCTATTCGACATTTTCGTTTTTAGCCAACAACTCAAACTATACTTATATACTACCCTAAAAATATCGTGAGCCTGTTTCATAATACTTCATTTTGTTTACTTTATCAGGAAGAAAATAGTATCGAAACCAAAAATTCTGCGTTATGACTATGAAAGGTAAACCAATTCATTGTTCCTAATTACGAATAATACTTACCGAAGTGTATTTTATGTTGACCTAAGACATTAGCATGGCTTCGGAAATCTTTTGGGCGTCTTTGTACATATCTTCAGCTATTTGAAATGGCTCCATATTAGGGTACAAGTGCAAATGCTCTTACCTGTCATGTGCACTGGACATCCCATTGAGTGGTAAAGTACAGTAGAAACGTCCCTCATGTCAAAGAGCTTCTTAAACAAAACACAAATAAGAATGTAGAATAAGTGAAACATTATAAAAAGTACCATAGGGCAGTAACTTTATTACTGGTTGGTAGTTTAAATTGAAATAATGCAATTGTGCATGAAACATGCTACAAGGTAAACAGTTTCCAGGTGCGTTATCGGAAATTCTGTAACGAATGTATGTCTATAGCTGGGTGCTACTGTTTTTATAATTAAGCAAATGTCCCAGCAATCACTGTATGATAAAAACGATAACCAAAATTCCACACAGTCAACACAATCAGTCATATAGAGCTGACTACAGCTCATTATCAAGGAAAAAACACAATACAACTAAAATTGCATAAAGGTGCAAACAGTTGTTTTGGCTTAGGCAGTTTTGCCTGCATTTGGCTGTCTGTTTGCACCTTCTTAAAATTTTAATTGTATTGTGTTTTTCCTTTGATAATGAGCTTGAGTGAGCTTGAAACGCCGGTTTGTGTTGACTTTGTGAACTTTTTTCTTCTTTTTTTCAACATACTTCGTTCCAGTGCTTAAATGTTGCATCACTCAACACTTTTACACTTCCTTCAATAATGGCTAACGAAGTCCTTGTTCATTAAGGCACGGACAATAATAATTGAATGGAAGGCAAAGGGACCTCTTGAGTAGGTTTCTCACACTATATTTCTTCTTTTAATGTGAAATGAACGACATATAGTTTTAAGTAACGAGGCAAATGGACAGTTATTTTAAAAGTTTGAAGAGCCATTCGAATAAACTTCCTGTCGTTGCCATTTTACTTCATGCTACCTCCTACTGCATAATTTCAGTAAATAAGGGATTACCTGCAATTATCTAGTACCAAATTGTTCGCTTAATAATTGTAATTTTTCGATAAACTATTCAGGGTACACTTCCCTTCTCTGTCATTTGTATTACACTATACTTTCTCCTTCCTTTTGGAAGTTGTCATATGAAATGGATGACTGGCAGCTCGTCAAGTATAAGCATCTAAAAAGTAAAACTTTTGGTAAGATTTTTAGGGGCTTAGCCTTGCCTTTTATCATAGGAAAAATGTAACATGCATTCTATGACACTAAAGCAAGTGGACAATCATAATGTATAGAAAAGCTATTTTTTTCAAATCCATTATGTCACTCTATTCTGCTTCCCTTATTTGCCTGTCGTCCAAAGTCAGTGGAGGGAACTACAGCATTATTGGGTAAAGGTAAATGGCAAATAAGTATGTACAAATACTTCTGAATGTAAACACACCGCTCTACATACATGCTCCACATACCATTTTGAAGTACGTAGTCACTAGTCATGTTTTGAATTGTTCATGTAAAGCACTTGTCATTATTTCTAACTAACTACCAAATAGCTTTTCTCCAGGAGAAGTCTGTTCATTACTGTACATGTTTGGTGATCTTGAAATCCTTCTTCAGCTTATTGCATTGTCAATTATTCCATCCTTGTTTATCAACCATCATGTGAAATGTATCACCATTAAGATTTAGTTTGTGAATTCAGAAATTCTAACAAAATAATACTTATACATTCAGTTTTTACCCACAACGGAGGAAATGTAATTTTTTTGGTACATAGGGTGGAGTGAAAAAATAAATTTTTTTATATCAAATTGGAATAGTGTGGAAAAGTTGCCAATAGGGGCATAGAGGAACTGTGTAAAATTTGGTTACAATCAAAAAATATCTTGAGGGTTCCCTACGGACTTCAATTTTGACGATTTTGGCCAAAAAAGCAATAATTGTCATTGTTCTGAAATATTTTACTCCCCAAAACCTCATGTTCTCGTAAAATTGCTTTAAACTAAATATTGCAAAAACAAATTAATAATTGTTAATATTTTTTTCCCTTACAGTTCTGTGATTTGATGGCTGCAGGAAGTATGGCGTATACCCCACAAACTAGAAAAATGGTTGAATGTCATGTGTTTGGGACAACTTTCTCAGATATTATGTTGCCCACCTATGAAGATGTAATGAAATACTATTTGTTCGTTCGGCTGCAACTTAAACCTTCTGCACAATCTAAGGACCCAATATTCACTGAAGTTGCAGAACCTGTTATTGCAAAAGTTCAAGAAGTGTGGCGAAAATCCTCTATTCCTGTTTTGTCTCTAAAACGAATTTTCAAGATTCTCCATACATACCATGGAAAGTTTCTGAGTCTGATTAAGTCCTTTAAAGGAAAAAAGGACATTCCTAAATATAAAGCTAAGCTACAAAGTTTCCGAGATAACAGCAAGCTTAAGTTATTTGACATTGCTGCATGCAAATGTAAACTTCCTGCATGTCAATGCAATAAAAATTGTAAAGTTCCAGAACAAGAGCAAGAATTCTTGCAGGATCAAAGAACTTCTAGAAATTCGGTTATTGGGAAAGTTGATTTGGAAACTACTACGACTTTAAAAAGAAGTTCGACCAAAAAACAAAACGTGCATCTCTAAAACGTTCTCAAGAACAAGTCACTAAAAATGAAGTTGATGTAATTGCAGCATCCGATTCAGAATCACAGCATTCCACAGAATCTACACTTTCTACAGAATCACATCAATCTTTTTGTGGTTACCAAGAAGAACCAGTGGTATCAACGTCAAAAAAATCGGATCGGAGACTGCGTCTACCCTCATTATGAAGAACCACAGATCGTTATGTTGTATCAGATCGAGCAGCTGCAACATTTCAAGTGTAACATAGGTTTTACAATAATAGCATCAGTGAATGTTGGGTCCTTAGATTGTGCAGAAGGTTTAAGTTGCAGCCGAACGAACAAATAGTATTTCATTACATCTTCATAGGTGGGCAACATAATATCTGAGAAAGTTGTCCCAAACACATGACATTCAACCATTTTTCTAGTTTGTGGGGGTATTCACCATACTTCCTGCAGCCATCATATCACAGAACTGTAAGAAAAAAATATTAAATTGTATTAATTTGTTTTTGCAATATTGTGTTTAAAGCAATTTTACGTGAATAGGAGGTTTTGGGGATTAAAATATTTCAGGACAACAACAATTATTGCGTTTTCGACCAAAATCGTCAAAATTGAAGTTCCTCGGGGACTCTCAAGATATTTTTTGATTGTAACCAAATTTTACACAGTTCCTCTATGCCCCAATTGACAACTTTGCCGCACTATTTCAATTTGATATAAAAAAAATTATTTTTTTCACTTCACCGTACTGTACAATGTACAGTATGCGACAATGAAATTAAGACAGAAAAATGTTGGTTTCCCTGCTATTCTCCTTTATGGATTACTTCCTCCAGGGCGTGAATGGCTGCGGAAGTCCAATTATTTTAAGGTATTGGTTTCAGAAATGACGAATAAACATATTTCATGTTACAGTTGGATAATGATAAACTGTTACTACGAGTAATATCGACATTAACTCCGATTTGGCCGTTAGACACTCTAGGACGGCGAGTCCACGTCTCACACGTGGGTAGGGACCTTCGAAGTAACCAATGACTTGCAGGCTGAGCTTTAGTAATTTAGTCTGGATAGGATAAAGCTTGTTGCGGTTTAAACATTAGCATAATGTACTGTTGTGACTTCGTGGGTGTAAAAAAATAGTGTTAATGACTTTTCGTTGGGAACTAATATGCACCGACAAAATGAAAGCTGCAAATGAAAATTCCGGAAACATTGGGGTTAGTTTTCCTTCTTCCTTTAATTATTGGCTGAACCAGCGGCGGAATCACTAAGAGGGGGGAGGCTGGGGACAATCCCCGCCCCAAACCACCCGCACCCCCACCCCCAAAAAATTGGGTTTGAGCTCTCATTCGTTGAAGTCAAACTCGCCACACGCAAGTTGATATTGGAAACTTTTCCCGCAAGCCTGAATTGTCCCATGTTTCGTGACACGATTGTCGTGAAACATTCAGTTCCAAACTTTAACTTTGATCCCTAAGCCGGTGACTGGGGCAACCACTTAATGAAGAGGGGACACGGATTACAAGGTCATAAAAACATCAATATGGGCGGTATTCGTTCAACCAGATTAGTTTACAGTTTCTTAATAATATAAATCTTCAATTCAACTTCATTCAACTTATAGTTAGAACTAGCGCGGTTTCCGATCGCTACGAACCTTTAACTTTCCTTTTTGATTGATGAAAGTATTTAACTCGGCATGTCCCTTGGACACTACTCAATCAGACCATGCTTCGCGTTAGGAAGGAGGAGGTGGGCGGGGAGAGTAAACATTGTAAAACCTCTACTAATCACAACTGCCAGCAACACACTGCCAGGAACTGAAACTTCGAATGAGTATTAGACTAAAGTAAAGACTGAAAAAATCAAAGGATAAAAGAAGCATCGAAACAAAGGCTACGGAAATGACCGAAGGAAACTGCTTAGTGTTTACTATTCTTACTATTCTTTAGTGTTTTTGTTTTTTGTTGTTTTTATAGGTTGGGGAGGGGGGAATTAAGGCCTAATGGCACGTCGACAATTATGTCATTAGTGCCAACCTCAGTCACAGTGAAGTAGTTCGGACTGTCACTGCACCACTCTGTAGAGATATTAAACAAACCTAGGTTAGGTAAGAAATTTCAAAGGGAAACGGATTTTTTCTTCTGCTTTTTCTTTCCTCAGTTTTTTTCCCTTGGATTGTTTTCCTTCTGCTTTTTTCTTACTGTTATCTCCGACGTTTTAATTTTTAATTTTACGGTATATTTTTTCCATTGGCTGTGTTTACCGTCCATTCCTTTCCCTGGGCTTTAGTTCTGTGGGAATCTTTCTCTTTGGTTTTTGTCCATTGGCTGTTTTTTCCAGTTTTTTCCTAGGCTTGTCTTTTCACGGCTTTTTTATTCCTAAATTCAACATTTCTTGAATGCATTTCTTTAAAACAAAACCGCAAAATTGACTTTAAATAGACTTTAAAATAAAATCAATTTTAAAACTGTTGCTATATTCATTAAAGTCAATTGAATACTTTACAGATCGGTTTTGTCAGGAGTAATGATACTTTTTTACCTGAGACTGTGAACAAACCACCACATTTTTTGGCCTATCCAGATTCCATAAATAGAGATTTGCAGTTTTGTGATTGACTGACTTCATTTTGTGTTCAACACATTTTATTTTTTCAATTGCAATAGCAGACACAGTATTGTATTTATTTTGCGGTTATTATTTTTCGTTAATCAATTTGACAACTTCGTAATATTTAAGGATTTCCCTTGACCAAGCATGATTAATCGATGTAGACTTTTAGGTGCCCCTTCCAAACTGTTTAAATTTCATTGTCCAATACTGTACATTAAATATATACTGCATTGATCTTTCATGAGAAAATAGGTGAAAGAGTTACTGATAAGGTAATTCTGAAAATAGTGTTTCCTTCTGCTGTTAGAGTACAAATTCTTGGATTAAACCCCAAACACTACATTAAGATGAAACATTGTAGGTAATGTAACTTTTTTAGTAGAAAGTCATGTTGACACACGTGTGTAAAGGAAATACATGTGTAAGTAAACATATTAAGTAGATTTTTCATATTTTTAATGATGTATCAAAGTAGGCAATCCAAGTAATTCTTAATTACGTTAAATAGAAAACCTTGGTCCTATTGAGTTTACATCTGAAAATGGTGTGTTTCTAGTCTTGACTAAAAATAAAATAAGGCATATCTTTACAGCTTTTTTGACTAAACGAAACGGCCACATTTTTAGAAGTTTTTTCTGGAATTGCTGGGGACAACTTCTGACCTGACGACCATCACCATGCATATTGCTTCAGTGAAATCCACCAGAAATAAAATTGATCACACGAAAAAGAACTTTGTAATTTTAATTGGCATGAATCATGGGAAAACCATCATTATTGCAGTTGTATATATTTATACATTTATATATTTGTATCCCTACAATAAAACTGAAACGAGTTTTGCATTTATTGGGATTAAACATGCTGTTGTTGTCGTTGTTATTAATCTATTAGTTGTGACAGTTGTAGTTAATAATTCTCTAATCTTTTCCTTTTGCTGCATGGAGTATCATCTGTGTTTTGCCACTGTCTGAGTCCATATGTCTGTCTGTGCCATCAATTCATGACTGTGCCTGATGAACACACAGCTGGCTTATATTTTTTCCTCTCTGCAGCCACGAGTAGACACAGCACTGAGCCGTCAACTAATTCTTCCACTCGAATAAGAGTCAAATCTGTTCTTGGGCTAGCTCTTACAACCAACACTTACCCTTTACAGGATCACACAAATCTGTGATGCCAGTGCATAAATATCATACAGTGAAGTATTTCAAGTCGAAGCATACTAGAATTTCAATCCACAAAGACGTGGAGGACGATTTTGCATTTACTGTAAAAAAAATCACCATAACTTGAGGAATTGTACCCAGGTCACTGAAAAAATATATGACTTGTTTTAGTGCCCCATATACCTTAATAGATTTAGCGTTCAAAGCGATAGGAGAAAATATCACTGTCATAGAGACTCTGAATACGTTATATTTAGAACTGCTTATGGAAGTTGCTTCTGAAGGAATTTGCATATCTTGCAATATTCGCAAACTCACAATACACTCGAAATTAATAAGTAATGACACTAGCAGAATGATCGAGCTCCTATGAAAAATTCCTTAGAGAATCAACCAACAATGTACCTCTGGAGGTGACCAATCCTGATTCATGGATTAACTGAAAGCATGTCACGTTCCTCTGCTGGGAATAGATGGCTTACACCCTGGTAACTATCCTCACACAACTTCAATCTAACACCAGTGCTAATTCTATCCTCGTATGGATTAAATTTTCTTTAATGTTACGACCGAAATGCGGGTGCTACGACTAATGTACACGGTGGTTCACAAAAACTGACGACCCAACATTCTAAGTCCAACTTTTCTAGTTAGCACTCTTCAGATCCAGGAGAGGACAGAAATCAAATCTAATGAAACGGGAAGATATTTGTGTTCTCCTGGTTCTGAGGGGTGATAAGTAGAAAAGTTGGACTTAGAAAATGTTGGGTCGTCAGCTTTTCGTGGACCTCTCTGTAGACTACTTCACTGAAAATTTCGGAGCAATCTTAATGATTTTAAGACAACAATATGAGAAAGAAAGCATGACTAAATGTCCCTGCCTAAAGGTTGCTCTAGCTTCTGACGGGGCCAATGCCTGCAATGATTTGTTTGGTGACGTTAAAGTCACTAGTTTTGACAGAGTCTATTCCTCGATTAACCAATCATCTTATGTAATGTGGTAGAGATAGCGATGGCCAACAAAAACCTACTCTCGTAATGTACACTACTGGACAAAGTGTTGAATTCAAATCTTCGCTCGCAAGGTGTTTATATTTGTCAGAAATTTAGGCCCCATAAATTTGCAATGTTTTGAGTGTGCAATCACCATTTTTTTTTTAAATATTCAAGAATAAATGAAACTTATGTTGTTTAAGGTTATAGTGTTGATAGAGAACTTAGGATAGCTGAGTCACACGGTAATACACGTATTTTATAGGTTATCCCTTCTCTATTACAGTGGCAGATTCCCTTTCTTCTTCCCGTGACGTATAGAATGTAGCATCGGAAGTTGGCACCACTTCTACATATATGATTCATATGGTAGAAACTGTATTTGTAGTAACCATTAACCAGTTACAGAATGGGTATTCTTTTATTCCTATTCCCAGGATATTGTTGAATTGCTGGAGTGAGCAACGACTGCTCCTCTATTAGTTGTGGAAGGAATTCTGTCAATATTTATGAAACCCAAGTCTCCACATTGACAGTAACACACGTTCCTAGCCAAATATGCAGTAATGTTATGGTCCTGAATCCTGAGCAACCCACTTTTAATCCCTGAAGGTAGATTTGTGACAAGGTAGAAGAAAGGGAAGTAATTCATTCGATCAATATTAGTGGGCATCTGGAGAATGAAAGTGAATGATAAGACTGAGAGTTGGGTGTCACCACAGGGCCGGAACATGGTCGTCTAAATGTAAATGTAGGCTCCTAAAGAGAACAAATATAAATGTCTAAATGTAAATCTAGCTTCGTAGAGAACATTTGAATAAGATATTTAGTTTTTTTTTATATTCCCTGTGAATGAAGGTCAAATGTACTTTAGGAATCTTCCTTAATCGAAATCCTCTAAGAAGATTTCTTAAGAGGATTAACGTTGTCATAAAAGGATTCCCAGTACTTTTCATTACCATGGGTGTCTTGGTCATGTGTTCTTTACTAATAACCCTGATACAAATAATCTAAGAGGATTAACGTTGTCTTAAAAGCATATGGTTGCTGCCGAAGTTTTAAATGAAAGAGTCTATGTTAGTTGTAGCACCTGTACTCAGTTTGAAATACTTCTTAATTTTTGGCACATACTTGTTGAAATGGTGTTGAAATGTGCAGGGTAAAATTAGTGCTGGTCTTTGACTGAAATTGTGTGAGAGTGGTTTCCAGGGCGTATGCCTTGTGTTCCTGACAAAGGAAAGTGACATGCTATGTGTTAATCCTTGAATCGGAATTGGACACCACCAGAAGTACATTGTTAGTTGATTGTCTAAGAAAATGTGCTGAAGGGACTGTGCATGCCAGTCCAGCACTGGTCATCTTTGATTAGATGGTTGATTAGTGCCATTGTATATTGATTTTGATCGTATTGTGAATCTGCGAGTATTACAACAAATACAGATTCCTCCTTCAGAAGTAACTTTCATAAGGAGTTCTAAATAAAATCGATTTAGAGTCTCTACGATAGTGGCATATTCTCCTATCTATTTGAATGCTAAATCTATTAAAATGTCCGGTGCACTAAAACACGTAATCTATTATTACGTATATTGTGAGTGTGCTCATACCAGAAACATGCCTTGGGTCAAGTGAATATGAAGATGGATTAACCAGGGTAGAATTACAAAAGATACACTGATAACTTTTACATTAAATGCAAAATGGTCCTTAATTTGGTTGTCATTTGAACTCCTGACTAGTTGAATTGCAGATTAACGTTAAACGGATGGTGATCGGTTGACATCTAGATCTTGGAGTCGGAACATATATAGATCACTTCCAAATCTCGAGTTGTAATAAGTCACTGTATGAAATTGTTGCAACGTGGTCACAGGCTGGTGTGATTCAGGATAGAGAGAATGCTAATTGTAGGAGCTAGGAGTGGATATGTTGTATCTTTATAGATCAACCAGCACCACTTCCCATGACTTACATTCAGGTGTAACGATATCCTGATGTTACCAACTGGAACCTTGCCATGGAGTTCTGAAATAGATTCTCTGGATGATCCAGAAATTTGGGATATTGTATATCAACCCACAGATGCTAAAGTCGTAAAAGTCTTAGCGGATTTTACTAAGAAACATCACAAGGGTGGAACTCTTCAAATATGTATGGGGAGATTCGTAGCTTGTGGGAATTCAGCTTGGCCAGGCTTGACTAAAAGGAAGTCTCTTCACCAGCCATTACAGCTAGCACTTTGCTACTAGTCTTGCCATTACAGCTATGAAAGGATAAAACTCCATACGGCGATATTTGTACGGCATAATTACGCAGAGAACTCCATCACCTGACATATTTAGGACCCCCAGTGGGACATTTCAAACCGAAGAGTGATAAATCCAAGGTGTGGAAACTTTCCAAAGCTGAATACAGCCTAAAACAGGCTGGGCGACAATGGTTTTTAAAGATGAAAGGAGTTGTTACTGTGAGTAATTTTATTCAAAGTGGGACCCTTATGTTTTCTCCAAAACCATTAGAGTCGACTTTATTTAAATGGTTATTCATATAGATATGTTTTAGTGCACCAGACACTTTAATAAATTTAGCATTCAAACATAAAGTAAAACATGTTTACTTCTTGTAAGCTTAGATTTCAAAGAAAAAGATGTTTTTCGTACCAATGTCCTTGCTAATTTTCGACAGTGGTTTTTCTGGAGCTGGTGGGGCTCAGAACGACTGCCCTCGTCAGGCTACCACATCACTGCTCTCTTCATTGTGATCGCTAGTCTTCTATTTGAATGCGACACGGAGCCATAACCTCCATAACTTGCAGGTCGGTACACCATTTCTCCCGCAGTAACCTATTAAACCCGTCTCGCAGCAGAAACTGGATGCCTGGGTTTGAGGGTCATTGGATATTCATCAGCACAGCCTTCTCTCGGTCGTGGTGTGAATAGCCAGGAATTCTAGGCTTCTAGGATACTGAGAAGCCTAGAATCCCTAGCTATTGAACACTACAGACGAGAGAAGGCTTTGCTGATGAATATCCAGGGACCTCAAACCCAACTATCCAGGTTCTGCTGAGAGGAGAAATGATGTACCGGCCTGCAAGTTACGGAGGCCATGGCCCTGCGTTGCATTCAAATATCAGATGAACGATCACGGTGAAATAAACGGTGAAATAAACGGTAGCCTGACGAAGATGGTTGTTCTGATCCCCTCCCACTCCAGAAAAAAACGACTGTCGAAAATTATGTTTTTCTTTGAAATTTAAGCGAACAAGAAGTAAACATGGACTCAAATTTTCAAAGTAAGCCATGTGACATTTGTAAACTAATAGGATAATATTTCACTATTGTGATTTTTTGAATATGTTATATTTGCAATGCCTTATGGAAGTCACTTTTAAAGAAATTTGTTTATCTCAGATGAAGTACGTGGACAAAATGCTTAAAGCTTTCAACATGATGGAATGCAAACTGGTTTGAACATTCACTTACCACTCAAAACATTGAAGTCTGTGTACTATCACCAGCTTGTGATATTACCAAATACATCTTTGAGAGGGAAACTGACGTACCTTGTATCAGGTAAATGCACTGAAGTTAAGTTATGCTGTCATCAATCTGTCTGGTTACAATGTTGCCCCAAAGAGTTGGGTAGCTGCTAAGAGAATACCAAGAAACAAGGGAATGCTTGATTTTAACTGTGTTATTCATAGAACAATAATGGTTAACAACAAGGTTTTCTGGTACGACTTGGTGTTTGACTAAAGACTCCTAAAGTTTCTCCGGGTGCATGGTTCGTGGGGCTAAAGTCTAGTAAGTTGGTAATTTGAAAGATGACAAAGCAAAAAAAGGTGGTTTTGAGTAGTACTGAAGCTGAACTCAGAGATAAAAATGAATGCGTAAGGGACCTGAAGTGGATCAGGGAAATATTAATTGTACTTGGACACACATACTTAGCATAGGGTGCATGCTTTATACAGACAACCAATCAATAGTTTTGCATGTATCATGTATTCTAGGCACTATGCCAGAAATCACTGGTTGAAACGAGATCTTGTAGAACTACAAGAGATTTTTTGGCTGAATTTCTAACGAGAGTAGTGTCCAACGAAAAACTAAAAGAGTTTTATTGTGAATTCAGTTTGGTAAAATATTAATCACATTTATTACACCTATTTAAAATTTATCATGTACACTTACGCATTTCATTTCAATTCAATTGTATACTATAACTTATTTTACACTATTTGATGATCATTAAGGTTAGTAACCTCGTTTTAAAAAATTATCACTAACTCATTATGGAAGAAAAATGGGTGTGTGAAAGAAAGTCCCTCGTCCACTTCTTACTTCAACCAAACTACATACAATTGTGTTCATTTCCCTACTTTTTCCTTTCTTGCTACTTTTTACACTTTCTGAATTTATACTGGCAACGTATTGGACAATGTGTTTAATAGCAATGTCTACTCTTTTCTATCATGACTATTGTTCTCTTGAAATGTGCTCCTAGTCAGCCTAAAAGAAATTATTGTTGTTTTGTATTGTTGACCGGTTTTAGTAACCTGCAACCATTTCGTTCAATTGTACTTGATTGTAATAAAACACTGAGCTAGTTTATGTTTGCTTTGTTTTGTACTACTGTTGATGTGATACCCACAACTCTTTTCCTACTATATATTTTCCTTCTTCATCAATTTTTGCTCAAGCCAGTTGTGTGGTGGTAACTGCTAGTGCCACATTGCACAACAGCATTATGAGTTCCATCCAACGCAACACAAAGTCTACTGATGTTTACTTCGTAGTATTTTCTTCTTCATGACTTTCCCAACGTACTTTGACTAAGCAATATCTAGAAAAGTTTCTTTTTCTGGTATGCGATGAAGAGGGAAAGAGACTCATGTGAATTAAGTCCAAGTTTTTTACAACTAGACAAGTTCCACCAACAATTGTAATCCTCAATGTGCTGCTTCAGAAATAAACTGCATGCGATATTTTTGGACCATTGAGGTGAGTAACATAATTTCTGTCCTGACCCCGTCAATGTGTCGTCGAACCTTCCTTACAATAGTTGTCTGAGAGGAAATATTATTATACTAGGGAAAAGGCTTCTGAGGAAATTATTGGTTTAAGCTCTGCAGATCGTAAGCCATCCTCATGCTACCCTCCACCTTCCTCAGTTTATCAATATTTCTATTGCAGAGACTTCAAAGCAACTTGCTTTGCATGTTTTTAAGTTTGTTTGTGGTCCTTCGATGACCAGTGAAAGAGGTTACGGAGATTCTAACACGAACTGGAACTCGTAGCTAGGAGTTCAGCGAAACGGCGTAGTTGGAAGAGTTGCCTGCTAGTATACAGAAAGTGTTTATATCTAGCCCCAGTAGGAACAGATGTTTTTTCTTTCTTTGACAAATTTGTATACTTGTATAGCCACAAGTCCGTTATAATTAATTTGAACATTATTTTCACGATGCTAAGCCTTTTTTCAGTTTATCATAAGCTTTACAGTAAGCTTTCATAATAGTCCTTTTCAATCACTAATGGGCATAAAGAATTAGTGGTGTGGTTGGTTATTACAATATTTATCATGTGTTAATTTCTGTTAAAAAAGTAAATCACTAAATACTTTAGGAAAGAAGGAAAGAGATTACAATATTCAGACGAATTTAATATTAAAGTTTAAAAGCAGTTCGTTAGCAGAAAATCACCCGATTTCTTCAGCTAGTTTTCAAAATGCATGTTCCGTATTTTATGAAACCCATTTAAAAAAAAGTTTAAAACCATTAAACTTACTTTCTAAGCGAAACATCGTACGAACATTCATTAAGAGACTGGTATTGTAGATTGAAAAGGCATAAAGCATGAATGATGTAAAGTGTTAAGATGAACTATCACAGGGAGATTTAGAAAAAAAACTGATGTACCATTAATGTAAATCATGACCGTGTAGCAACATCTCTTGCAATTCTTATATTGTTTGCATGTTATTTTGGGAATGCAATTTGTGAAACAAAATGCAGGACTAGAAACTGCTTAACCGAAATTATTACATGCTTGAATTTCCAAAAACTGTTTAAGAACAAAGCAAAGCAACAAAATGGTCTTCATAATCGTGATTAACTTGCCTTCTGCATTTTTACGGCACATTATTTGCTTCAGCAATGTCATATTCATGTATGGTACTTACACATTGGACGTAGAAAAATATCAGTGACTTCATGCAGTTCACTGGCTATTTATTTTGCCAGGCTCATTATGCGTATTAAAAGCCTACATTGTATTACACCTAATTTAAAACCATAGAAATCGAAGCCTTCCCCAAAAAACAACAAGAATGACTGCCATGGTCACTACTATGTTTCTCTGATATAACTACTACTACATGAGGGATAATTGGACAGACTACTCAGTACCAGACAAGATGCTTATCTATGGAAAATATTTTTAACTTAAGGTATCAATTATGACATTGTGCTGACAGAGTCATCTTTAGAATGACACCTATCTATCACAATATTTTGTTCTAGACATAGCACATAACGTTTCCTGCATTGTAGTGGGTTTCTAGCAGTACATCTGCCATAGATAATATGATGAACTGGGAAGCTTCGATCACTTCTGGGATAAAATGACAGCCAGACACAAAGTAGTTAAAAGCACATGTCTTACATTTCGGTGTCAGTTTCACTTACTTGTGATGTTATTTCAGCAGAGTTTAAAAGCATCTACTATTTATTCGGTTTTGTTACATCAGTGCAAATTAATACCTAAGATAACATTAATATTTTGTGTGCTGACATATATGAGTATTTTGCATAAATTTTCGTAATGTGGATGAACTTTGCAATAAATACGCATATGGACATCGATAAAAAGGTGAACAACATGGCTACATGAACATAATTGGAAATTACTGGTTATTCAATTTTATTTTCTTAATTTTTAATATTACAATGTAGCCTACCAATTGAAAATAATTATGAAACCCATTTTAAAAGATTAAAACCGTTAGACTTCTCGCTAAGCCACACGAAAATTCAGTAGGAGACTGGTATTGTAGATTGAAAAGGCATAAAACATGATGTAAAGTGTTAAGATGCAAACTTGCAGGTAGATTTATAAAAAGACTGATGTACCATTAATATAAATCATGTTCGTACAGCAACATTTTCTGCATATGAGAAGCAGTTACTTATATAGTACACGTTATTTTGGAATGTAAAATTTGTGAAACTCGTAGATATTTTTGAACCCATTTAACAGTAATATGGAATTGATTTTTTGTGTGTCATTTTTGCAATGGTACACATGGCTTTCAGTTGGCACTCTCCCATCCCAAAAAATTCTTGGGTAGCTTCGAAAAAACTTATATTCCATTTCCATTCTTGACAAATAAAGTCTCTCTTATTTATTAGCATGTGAGAATACAGTTGCACATGTAGAATTCACAGCAATTCCGAATGACGTGCGATGGTGTGTAATGTCGACTGCATAGCCTGCACCTGGAAAGCTTAAGGTCAGGTTGTAGGCTAGTTCGACATCGATAGGACTCATATACACAAAACGTGTTTGCCTGCAAGCTGGTCAACTACCAAGTCACGAAGTTTGCTCTTCAGGGAACGATGGCACTCATCAAATTTGCCACATTAAACACTTGTGTGGTGTCTTTCTTTTCTATGCTCCTTCCTTGAACGTTGTCATAGCAATGCTGGTACAGTCCACCATCTTAATGCCAGGAAAAATGAAATATGAATACAGTCTGAGGTTGGATGTTGATATTTTAAAATATGTCGATAGCAAGTACATTCAAGTGTCAGAAACACTTCAAAATGAAAATTTTCGCTTTATGTTAGAAGCTTTCTGAGTACTGTTTCTCACGGAGCATGGTCTACTTTTTCTGTGCATCCAACCATGAAGCCTACCAATTGTCAGGTGTATATGTCACGTAGTTGATACTAAGAAATTGATGCAAAATGAGTAGTTGTTTTAAGTGTTTTTTTTGGTTTTAAGTTAAATGCTGATTAATTTCCCTGTAAGGTAATGTTTGATGGAACTCTTAAAATAATGCGACCATTATCAGAGCAGTTCTTCTTGTATTTGAAGGTCAAAAAATCAAGTTAGAGTAATGAATGATCATTACAAGAGTAATTTAATTATCTGTTATTTGACGTGTCTCTCATTTCCGTACGTGCTTTATTTCCACAGGAGTAGAAGCTCAAACACACATGAACCCATGCGCATTGTACATTTTTAATACTGTAGACTAGCTGTATCACTAGCTTCCCTCACTTTATACGGCATAGAGCATTGCTTTTTATAGTTTCTTCGTTGCACACATGATAACAAAGATAATGAACTAATTATTTTTACGCAAGGAAACTGAAACAATACTCCTCCGGAAGTAAGAGCTTAATGAAGGTGAGACTAGCACCAAAGGAAAAAATAAATAACTTATGTATGGTTCCTTTTGGACTTATATGTCAGACTGCCTGAGTGGGGAATCAAACCTGCACCTGTATTTATATAAACATTCTGAGTCGACTGGCTTTCCATCTTGCTTAAATAACGAATGAGTGTGCAATTCCAGGAGGTTTTGAAAAGGTTTACTATGCGGGAAAATCACTCACTTTGCGCACTCAACCCATTCTTCTTCTCCAGAAATACAAATGTCGGACAAATTTTCAAAACATACAGTGCTGCGTTTTCCGTGTGTTGAACCCGACCAGCTTTGAGATTGATATGAAGTTTTGCTAAAAATAAGTATGTTGCAAACTATGGCATCCTTTTAGGGAGTTATTTTGTAACCAAGTTTCTTCCTGATTAGTTTCATTGAAAAATCTATGTTTGATCAAACAATGACATGATGAAATAGTTTTCAGAGCAGATTTTTTTTTGCTTTTTTGTGGATCAAAAAAATCAAGTTACAGCTGTTAAAATTAACCTATGCAAAGTGCAAACTGTAATTAAATTTTATTTCATTTGGCACTACTCTTGTCTCTGTAACAAAAAGTTAAGGAAAGGTATAGTAATAAAATTTCCCAGTGAAATTTAATAAAACAATATCCAACCCCCAATCCTCTCCCTATCAGTTCGAACCCTAAAAGCTTCAAAGAAACTTGGTAAGGCACTAAAATACATGCCCCAAAACACACAAAAATGTGACACGTCTTACCCTATATTTTACAGGACAAAGGTTAGTGCCAAACATGTCAACCAACAAAGTACCAAACACACTTACAATGGTGTGTAAAATTTCTGAGTTTGCAATTTTGGGTAAAAAAATCAGAAAAATATCGAAATTTATCACCGCCTGGTGAGTGTCGTTGGTAGTTTCTTTGTTTCCATAGAACGATCCTTTACGCTGTAAAATTAGGTCAGTGTATTATGGGCAATTTCATTGCAGAAAGAAACAAATACACACCCCACTAATGATGAATTAGCAACTGCAAGGTCACACCAGGTCAAGGGTCAAGTTCAAGATAATCGGTTGGGGGTTCTTTTTGCTACCTACATGCATCCTAATACTACCTCAGTGTGTCCATGCTACCTCTAAAGCGAATGTATGATAAAGCACAAAATGACAATCAAACACCTACCACTAATGATGAATTATCAACTGCAAGGTCTCAACGGTCACACTGGGTAAAGCCCACTTACATCATGTGGAAGCACTCCTGCAAGTGCTTATTCACAATATCCGTCTGGCTTCAACCACGCACATCCCCACTGCAAAGTACACCGGTCTTTAGCCATGGGATGCAAGCAGACAAGTTGCAGGAACACGTGACCGTCATCCCGCGTGCTGTTGCCTCTGGTGTTACCATCTTCTGGGGCCGTCCATCTATCATTGTCCCCAGGCCACAAGCCGATTTTGACTGCGAAATTACCACTTTTCATTTTTTCTGCGTTAGCAAGGCTGGTTTCGAGTGTACGCGGCAGAAGCCAACCTGCAGGGTTTTTTCGATTTGCTTGGCACAGATAGGTTTCACCAGGGGTAGCATAAATATAAGAGGGGGTATACAACTTATTTATTGACGCTGAACCAACTGTCGTTAACGGTCCTGACATCTGGCGGCGGCAACGTGAAACAAAATGTTTCCGACGCCACCAAATTCTTCGTGGCCACTTGGTGAAACACTCGATTCACGAAATAAATTCAAAACAAATTGCACCAGCCGTTACATTGCCCATAATTTTTATTTTTTTATTGAAATGAAAAAAGTCTTATCTTTTGAATTTTTAAAATCGGAATAGAAATTCTAGTTGTTATGTTAATCTGTTTTGTTTTCTCCTTGCCCCTCCTACGCTCGCTTGTTGCGTCAGATGGCGTCGGACGCTGGTCGGTTCATTGCCTAACTAGATTACACAAGAGATCACGTCGGCAACGGTCGGTTGCATTGTCATACTTGCACATTTGGTCAAACAGTGTTACGGGGAAACGTTTACGATGCAACTGTGAGACCATTTACTTTTAAACCTAAACCCAGTCAAAAAAGTATCATCGTCAGCATGGTGACGAGCGTCAAAAAAGGAAACGAAGACTCCGTCGGCATCAATCAAAGATGGAGCGACCATTTATCATTCTTCTTTGGGCGTCAATGACTCGGAACTGCATCAATGACAAACATTCTAAAACGTGGTTGGAACTAAACCGTCTCGCCAACGTGCCACGCCTATGTCTGAAACACTGGACAGCATTGTAACAGCCGGCTTATTCTCCAAGGCTTCAACAAAGGTTCAAGCAATCGACGCAGCCCACTGAGAGTGAGACTGACAATCCAGTAATGATGTTCAATTTGGATTTCGATCGACGGAGGTAAGTCAGTGTTTCGTTCAAGGTACGATTTTGGTGAATGGTTTTGCCCAAAAAATATTGATAGCTATTGAAATACGAAACGTTGGTCAAAAGAGGCAACGGTAATAATTAACAAAGCTATTTTTTTTTCCTGTACCAAATTGCTTTTGTCGACATTATCTCGGTTATTATGTAGGCTGCGTTATGTGGGTGGTAAATAAATACATAATGTCATGATAACGGTGCACGCACGATGAATTACAGTACAATTCACAACAAGTTACGTGTGCACAGTTCGATAATTATTGGCCCTGTAAATAAATAAACAAACACCTGCGTAGCAACCAGGGACTTACGCATCGTTTATTGAACCTGTACACAGTACTGTATCATATGCCTACTAACGTGTTCTTTTTTTTTTGGGGGGGGGGGGGGGCCTGCACTCCTGGATTTTGTTAAAAGGGAATGCTGCAAGCCATATCAAACCTTTTTTTTTTGCCCCGTTGTTGATAAATTTATCTTCCCTATCCCCCCCCCCACTATCCCAAGTTTTTTTCTAATGGGTGTAATGAAAAACAAGAAGTCTCAGAACCACTGATCTTTAAAAACTAAACTATTCAGCGGGTGGGGTTCGGGGGAGTTAAAGCGGTTCATTCTAACCATGCTGTATTATGCGTACGATGCTGGATGTGCCTGATTTTAAGATTAACTGTACCAAAAAAAGGTATGTAAAAGGGCTCACCAACTCTGCTCTATAAACATCGTTCCCTTTTGAAACTACCCTGCCTGGTGAAAATCGGACAAAGGCAACTGCCCTTAACTAACCTAGGCTGTAATAATAACACTACAAAACAACACCAGGACATTAACGTAACCAAATTATCTTTTCGCGAGTGTTGGTGAGCTGTTCTACATTATATCAAGGGTAATATCCTACAAAATAACGGCAAGCAAGGCACTATAATTACAGTTATGGGTAAGTAATGACGAAATTTAGATTTTTAGATTTCGCTCATTTTCGTAGCCATGTAACCTAGGATGTTGATAAGTCTGCCAAAATAAAGACAACCATCTGTTC